>CM077091.1:142063515-142258590 GCA_039513925.1 Platanthera zijinensis | reverse complement strand
GCTGTTGAGATTACCTAAATAAAAAAGAGGATTAACAGTAGAACCTTGTAGGTAGAAATTAGATCTGGTCAGGCGTGGTAAAGGTATATAGCTTTGACCAAAAATGGTAGTTTTTGGTTATAGGACTTTTGCTATAGTATTTGGTGAAATACTAATAATTAAATTAAGTGTATGTTTGGAGATATATGACTCCAAATGCACCCAAATTTTGGTCATGTCCATTAGGTCAAAATAAAACCATGGCAAAATTTCATGTCATTTTTAACCTCTGCATGTTTGGAAATCCGACATGCATGATATAGGTATGTTCAAATTTGGGGTGCCTATAGTAAAAATAGGAAAATGAGGATTTTGTCCATTTGGACCATTGCATGTCCATGAAACTTTGGAAAGTGGCATATAGGGATGGAATATACCTCCCATGGAAAGTTTGAGATTTTTGGGATAAAAAATCCCATTAATTGGAATTATTGGAAAATATGCCAAGATAGGAAATAAATTTGGAGCTAGGGCATATGAATTTATTAAATTCTGAAATTTTGTCACAAGTTTTTTTAGGACATAGATAACCTCAGTAAAAATTTAGGGGACTGTTAGTTGATGTTAACATGGATTTTAAGTAGAATTTACCATTTTTCCAATTATGGAAATTAATTAAAACTAAGGGAAATTATTGTTTAAAAATTATGGAAAAATTTGCAGTAGCTTATTTCTATGATTAAATCCCTGTTAAATTATTTGAGAATTTTTGGATGTCTCTATATGTTGAAAACCCTAATAATGACATTTTGGTAATATTGTATATTTGGATATAAATTAGGTCAATCACTGTTTTGAATTTTGAAATTCTGTATTTAGCTTCATTATATCAACATGAATCCTCAGTAATTTTCCTAGAATTTCTGATAGTATAAATACTGTACTTCATTTGGAAAGTAGTCAATTTATGATTTAATATTAAATGAAAATAAAATGGAATTTCACATGGGAAAATTATGAAACTTGGTAAGATGTCAAATTTGACCTCATGGAACATCTGATAAATTTCTTAGGTAGGCTGAACCATTATATATAATACATCATGTGCAAGGCGACCCAGGTCACTCAATTAAAAGAATTAATATAGGCCCTTAACTCCTTAGAAAAATAATGAAACCTAGGATTGTCAACATCATACATCTCAGCAAACCATGATAAATAATTAGGGAGGGTGAGCCCAAGAGTTGGGAAGACACGTCATACGGGTCAACACTAGGTCATGGGTGCGCTTAGTATAGTTAGCATATAACATTAGGACCCACATGGGATAAGGTTGTCAGTTGAGATGGAGTCTATATTGGAAAGATAAACGCTGGTTGGTGTCCAATATGTCACTTCTTGATAACGAGTGATAGAGCGCAAAATCCCAAGGATAGTAACTAAAATGGAGATCGGTGGAAGACCGCCACTCTCCCAATAACATCCTAAGTTATTAGGTTTGTCCTAGAGTAACAACGAGAGTTTGGTATGGATCATGGGTAGACATTAATAAAAGTAAATATCCTTGCGAAAGGGAACTTTGGGCTTAATCCCATCGTAGTTCCTAGTGCCCCCGAGAGCCCTTCACCGGGCATGCCCTGGGTAGTCCTAGGATTAAACCTAAATTGCTAAGTATAACAAACACTAGACAAGAATAGTCTAATAGGCTAAGAGAATGTTGTTACAATCTCACCTGTGAAGGGTTAAAGGGTTTTCAGGACAGTTAGTCCTGCGAGCTGGATGCTCGAGAGTTTGACATCAGGACAGGTTTGGTCCTACAAGCTGGAGGCTCGGGTTGAGATACCTTGCATGTGCATAAAAGCAAAACTAGTGACGGGTCATGCGGTACTGGGCCAATCATCACACCGCTGGAAGTACGGTGACTCTGGTGAGGTGTGAGTTTTGAGGGGCCAGTAGGTTATTTATACTGCGGTCCGATGGACAATCCACGAAAACGCACACCCGACCAAGAAAGTCTGGTAGTTGGCCACATTAGTACGCAGAGAATCTAGAGTGCACCTAGGATGTGTACAAAGGTGTACGATGGGTCTGGGATTGGTAGTGTGTATACCTGCCTAGGAAGCGGAAGCTCCCGTTCCGCTGCTGCCATAGCCACAATGGTGGTACCAGAGAGTGATGCCAGCTCAAAAAAGTTGGAACTAAAGGTCTGTGATCACAGAGTCGTGTGTGTGAGTTGCACTTGTATGAATCATAAAAAGCATGGATAACATACATTCATAACTAGGGCATACACACCATACATCCTTATCATATAAATTAGTATGAGCTCTTTTATATGATAAGTTATATTTGAAAACCTTAACTAAGTTTGTATGAATATTCATATAAGTTAAGGTACTTCTGTGATGGTAGCTTAGTAGTAGCATATTCTACTTATCATTCTTTACTTGTTTACTTATAATACCTTACTTTCTGTACAGTTCTTCATACTTTACATATGCTATATATATAGAACTGCTAGAGTAGAAATATATTGATACTTTACATACTTGGTAGTATATCTCCACTGTCACCTGCTTCTTTTTATACCCCTTGTTGTCCTCCGCTTCGTCCTCCCGCTTGGTGCCTAGGAGTTGCGAGGGCGAGGTGTGGAGGAAACGACGTAGTATTTATGACTAACGGTCGGTTGTGACCAAATCATTTTAGGAGCTCGAGGAGATGGAGTACCAGCAGGACGAGATGGCAGGACGTGAGGAGCTGATACCACCACCACCTTCTACTACTACTGCAGTCCGTCGTCAGGTGGGACGACTTTACTGATGATAGATTAGCTTCCGCATGTTGTCATTTTGAGAGAGAGATTTGATATCATGTACAGGGCATAAGCCCTTTCTCTTTTTGTTGTACTCATTTTGGACTCGTTTGTACTTTCATTTTTATTCATAAATGATAGTGTTGTGACTTGTGGACTAGCTGTTTTATACTTCTATTTCTCTATTGGCCGAATAGGTTATATGATCGTATAAGCCGGCAGGATCGGCTTCTTGCTGTGTCGACTAATCCGTGAGTTAGCGTCACCATAAGGAGACGGTTCTGAGCATAAGATCGGGAGCCTCCTTGGTAAGGGGAGGGGTCTTATACTCCATCACCCTACGCCTCTGAAGCCTTCCTCCATTTTTCCAATCAGTTGTCCATGGCGGCGCTGACAAGGTCACCAGAAAGGTCGCGAGAATGACTTCGAATCGTCCCCATCCCCCTCCGCCTCTAAAACCTTCCTCCCCCGTTCTCCCGATCACTCATTCATGGGGGTGTCGGCAAGGTCGCCGGAAAATGAGGTTCAACGGGCTGTTTACTGTAAGTTAATGTACTATGTTTAAGAAACCACTCAAATTATTGAATGGGGAGGAGAAAAATCAGTGTTTTGATGTCATATAGGTAGTAGTGATATCGCGATAACTAACAACATGATGCACACAGATTTTTATTTAAGAAAACGACTACCAAATCATATAAGTTTGCATATTGATTCGTCTTGACACACACGCACACATTTTTTCATTTAAAGCAAAGCTCGCTTATATATTTTGGGTATGTTTATTTTGTCTGATGCCTGAACTATTTGATTAGGTGGAATCCAAATGCCGAGCACAAACAATATAAAATATCATTGAGGATAGAGAATGTGATGAGTTAAAGTATACTCCTCATGTCGACCAACAAATTACTCCTTGTTTTGGAATGAAGTTTGATTCCGTTGAACTAGCATATCGGTTCTACAATATTTAGTACCAAATACATGTTGGTTTTAGTACCCGAAAATATTGTCGAACTCAAAGCAAAAAGGATGACATCATGAATAACCGAAAATTTGTTTGTTCAAAAGAGAGGGAAAGGACAAAGATGAGAAATTGACAAGAACTGAATAATAGAGTAAATTGACAAGAACTAAATGTAGAGAATGTTTGAGTGTCTGTTTGAATCTAGAAACAAATAAATGGTTTGCGACGACATTTTATGAATTCCATAATCACTGTTGAAACCTGTGGAGACCGGACGGTTAGCCTTTCTAGTAACAGCGGTCTGTTTGTTCAGTGGTCTGACTGTTTTGACCAGCGACCTGTCTGGTAGCTATCCTAGTGGTTTGGTAAGAGTCCGCAGTAGCGGCCTGGTGGCTACCCGCACTGCGGTCAGGTGGCTTTCCACTGTAGCAGCCTGGTGGCTATCCATAGTAGCGGCCTGATGGCTATCCGCAGCAACGACCTGGAGGTTAGCCGCAACAGCGGTCTGTTGGTTAGCCGCAATAACGGTCTGGTGGTTAGCCGCAGCAGCAGTCTGGAGGTTCGTAGTAGTAGCGGTCAGGAGGTTAGCCACAGTAGGTGTTCAGAGGCTTCCTAGGAGATTGTATTTGTTGTATAGTCTGGCGGTTTGATAGTGTCAAACTGCTCAGCCCATGCGACTTGTATTTAATCCCACATCGCTTGTTGTATCCTCTCATCTCCCCAATTTTCTATAAATTAGGGGACATACCTATGTATTGTTTATCTTTTCGGAACAACAAAATTTGCCTTTATTTAGCTCCTTTTTCATGGTATCAGAGCTAACCTGTCCATTGCTCCAGTTTACTCGCGGTCTCTTTTTCTACCCGCGTGCGGTCTCTTTTTCCTCTTGCCCTCCCTTTCCTTGTTGCACCTTTGATCGCTTGTTCTCGTGCGGTCTCTTTTGTAACTTCTTCTTTGACCGCTTGTTCTCTTGCGGGCCGACGCTTCTTCGTAGCCCACTTGTTTGCGTGGTTTGTTCGGTTAAACCGTGCGGTTTGCTGTTATTTTCTATGGACACTCCATCTCCTTCTTCTTTTTACTTCCACTTTGTCTGCTCCTCTCTCTCTTTCCTCTTCATATAGTTCTACTTATGGTAATTTGGATACTGCTTCCAAGCTTACATGTCCAAATTACCCTGATTGGAGTGTGTCCTTTATTTTTCTATTGCGCTCTCAGCGTAAGCGTCATCATTTGACTATGACCCCCTCCTTCTAGCTCTTCTTTTTTTGATGATTGGGATGCTACTGATGCCTTGGTGCGTACTTGGTTGGACAATAGTTTGTCTGATGAGTGCTTTCCTGTCATTTGACATGATCAGACGGTCAAGCCGGCCTAGAATCATCTTGCTGCTTTGTACTTCAAGGGAGCACAAACTTCGCGCATTTATACTTTATATGCATATCTTTTTGCTCGACTCGTCATGACTCCTAATGCTACTTATCAGGAGGTTCAAACTCTTGGTGCTGAACTTCTTCAGCATCGACCTTTTTCTACTGATCTCACTGAGCAACACAAACACTTTCAAGAGCTTCTTATTGTTTGCTACTTACTTCGCCTACTTGACTCTTATGATATGATTTGATAACAAATTCTTGGAGATGTGGATACTCCGACTCTAGATGCTACTATTGCTTGCATTTCCGTTGTTACTACTCTTCTTCAGCGTCCTTTGCTTCCCTCTCCATCTCCTGATGGTGTTGCTCATCCAACTCGTTATGACACCTCAGGTGGCAAGGGTGGCTACGCTGGTGACCATGGTTACTCTAAGTATCTTTGTTCTCATTGTGGCAAAGTTGCTCATTTGTTTGATCGTTGTTTGGCCAAATATCCTCACCTTCGTCTTGATTCGACTGATTTCTCCAAGAAGTTTACTTCTTCTCTTACTAATTATGGTGTAGCTCAGTTGGCTACTACGGGTAGGTGGCTTATTAATTCTGGTGCTATTAATCATATGACAGGGAATTCTCGTCTTTTCACTTGTCTTGCCAAGACTAACCATTTACCTTCGGTTCTTATTACGGATGGTTCACCGTCTCAAGTTTGTCGGTCTGGCACAATGCATGTTACTCATCTCTTCAGCTTCAGGACACTCTTTATGTCCTGAATTTTTCGTGTAACCTTTTTTCTGTCACTTCTCTTTGCAAAGAGTTGAATTATGAATCTATTTTTACTGTATCTACTTATGCTTTTTAGATTCCTCACTCCAAAGAGACGATATCTACTGGGACTGAAACCAACAACTTATTTTACCTTGATACTTCTTCTGCCTTTTTTGCCTCCTCTTCTTTACTTCAGTGGCATCTTTAGCTTGAGCATCCTCCTCCCCGGATTCTTTATCAGCTTCTGCCTGATTTACCTCGAGGAAATTCTTCTCTTAATTGCGAGGCTTGTTAATTTGGCAAACATCACCGATCTACTTTTCCCGCTAAGCATGCACGTAATTCTTCTCGTCCTTTTGATCTTGTTCATTCAGATGTTTGGGGTCCTGCTCCCCTTCAGACTGTTAGTAGGGCAACTTGTATTTTGTTATCTTTATTAATGATTTCTCTCGGTGTACGTAGTTGTATTTGTTATACAAATGCTCTGAATTTTTTTTTTATTGCATTTTATAATGAAATTTGTACACAATTTGATACCCTTATTAAAATTCTTCCTACTGATAATGCTGAGTATCTTACTCATCAATTCACATCATTTTGTCTACATCATGACATTGTCCATCAAACTACTTGTCCTTACATGTCTCAATAGAATGACGTTGCTGAATGTAAGAATCACCATCTTCTAGATATGGCTCATAGTCTTCTTACTAATATGCATGTTCTCAAGTCTTATTGGGGTCATACTGTTCTTCTCTCTTATTTTCTTATTAATCGAGTTCCGTCTTCGGTTCTCAATGGCAAGACCCCATTTTCTGTCCTGTATCTTGATGCAACTCTATTCCTTTACCTCCTAGTGTCTTTGGATGCACAATGTTTGTCCACTCTCCTTCTTTTGGTCATGACAAACTCTCTTCTCGTTCTGTTAAGTGCAACTTTCTGGGTTATTGTCTGATACAGAAAGGATATAGATGTCATGATCCTGTTCTCCAGAAACAATATGTTTTTGCATATGTCACTTTCTTTGAGGATGCTTCGTTCTTTTCTCCTCCCTCTATTCTCCGTTCTTCTAATGATTCTGCTTCTTTTCCTCTTATGTCAGCACCTCTTCTAGAGCTTGCACTTTCTTCTTCTCCTTCTATTTCTGATTCTTCTACTGTCTCTGATTCTTCTACTAAGTCGCTGCCAACAGCTCCTGGGCCAGTAGTCTCTCCTTCGGATGGAACTGATTTAGTAGACATGACAGACCTTGATCTTCCAATTACTCTTCGGAAAGGTGTTCGTTCATGCACACAACATCCTCTTTGTAATGTGTTCTCTTATACACAGTTGTCTCCTCTGGCTAAGAGCTTTGCTCTTGCTCTATCGACAAATGTTCTTCCCTCCTCATATCACAATGCTCTAGTTATTCCTCATTGGAAAGCTGCTATGGATAAAGAGATGAAAAATCTCACTGAACGGAGTACTTGAACTCTTGTTCCTACCTCTCCAGGAGCAGATGTGGTTGGCTATCTCTTGGTCTTTATCATCGAATTTCTCCATGATGGTACTATTGATCGATACAAAGCTCGGCTTGTTGCCAAAGGGTTTACACAAACCTATGGTGTGGATTTCTTTGATACATTATCTCCTGTTGCTCGGATTACTACAATCCATGTTCTTTTCTCTATGGCAATAATCAGGGGTTGGGAGATGTCTCAGTTGGATGTAAAGAATGTTTTTATTTATAGTGATTTGCATGAGATAGCCTATATGGAGCAACCTCCTAGGTATATTACTCAAGGGGAGTCTTGGGTGTGTAAATTGAGGAAGACTATTTATGGTCTTAAGCAAAGCCTGAGGGGCTGGTTTGACAAATTCAACGAAGTTATTTTTATTATTGAATTTGTTCGGAGCACTACAGATCACTCTTTGTTCATTCACAAAACCTAAGTTGGCCTTATTGTTCTTTGCAGTCTATGGGGGCGACATTCTTCTTACAGGGGATGATAGAAAAGGTATTAACATGACAAAGAAGCATCTGCTTTAGCATTTTGTTACCAAGGATATGGGGTCTCCTAAATACTTTATGGGGATTGAGATATCTAGGAAACCTGGTTCTATTGTTCTTTCACAACGAAAGTATGCCTTGAATATCTTGGAAGAGACAAGTCTTCTTAGGACTAAACCTAATCGGTCTCCTATGGCTATTAGAGATGACAAATGCTGGAGTGAGAATTCTCCTCTTCTTGAAGATGTCACTAGATATATATAGACGTCTTATGAGTAAACTCATTTAAATGACAGTCACAAGACTAGATATTTGTTATGCAGTAGGGAGAGTGAGCCAATTTATGCAAGCCCCTAGAGAATATCATCTGCAGTTAGCTCTAAAGATTCTAGAGTATGTAAAAGGTGCACCAGGAAAAGGGCTCTTATTTCAGAGAAGGGGACATTTGAAGGTTGAGGCTTATTCTGATGCTAGCTACGCATATGATAAGGAAGATAGGAAGTCTACGTATGGTTTCTATGCCTTTGTTGGAGGTAATCTGGTTAGCTAGAAGAGCAAGAAACATAATATAGTTGTCAGGTCAAGTGCAGAAGCTGAATATAGAAGCATGACTCTGACTGCTTACAAGCTGAAGTGGCTATGAACACTGTTGCTAGATCTGGAAGAGGTTTATGATCATCCCTTACCAATGTTATGTGACAATAAGGCAGCTATATACATTTCAAGAAATCCAGTTTTTCATGAGAGAATGAAACAAATTGAAGTGGATTGTCATTTTATCAGAGAAAAGATATTGAAGAATCAAATCTGTACTCCATTTATTACCTCTGATAAAGAGCTAGCTGATTTCTTCACAAAGCCAGTTACCTCTTTCTCGGAAGTTTGTAGTAAGCTGAGCGAGGTTGACATATATGCTCCAGCTTGAGGGGAAGTGTTTAAACCTATGGAGACCGGGCGGTTATCCTTTCTAATAGAAGCGGTCTGTTTGTTCAGCGGTCTGGCGGTTTGGACCAGCGGCCTGTCTGGTAGCTATCCTAGCGGTTTGGTAAAAGTCCTCAGTAGTGGCCGGGTGGCTACCCGCACTACGGTCTGGTGGCTTTCCGCTGTAGCGTCCTGATGGATATCCGCAGTAGCGGCCTGTAGCGGCCAGGTGTTCAGAGTCTTCCTATGAGATTTTATTTGATGCATAGTCTAGTAGTTGTCAAACCACTCAACCCGCATGACTTGTATTTAATCTCAAATCGCTTGTTTGAGTGTTCGCTTGAATCTAGAAACAAATTAATGGTTTGCGATAATATTTTATGAATTCCATAATCACAAATTACACATATCAGTAGGGGTGGGAACGAAAACCGACTAAACCGACCGAACCGCACCAACTTTGAGACCGAGCCGCCCGGTCCGGTGTCGGTTTGGTTTGGAGCTTTTGAAAATCGAAGGCTTATCGGTTCGGGTCAATTTTCAAGTTGTGAAAACCGACTAAACCGAACCGAACCGAGCACTTCACCACTGTTTTGGGGTGTATTTGATCGAGCAACTTTCAAATTACCTTTGGGTCTATAACCAAGTTCACTTTCCCCATCTCCGTGTTTGGTGAGATTTTTCTGACCTTTCTCCTTAGGTTTAGAGAGTTCTTCAGATCCTAAGTAATTCAGTTGGAAAAAAGTTTTATTAACAGTTTAATTATTTGGGATGTTCTGTACATTAAATTGATTTAATAACGACAATGATTATCTATCGTTATACTCCAATTGCTCAGATTGCTTATTGTTGGATCTATTAGTATTAAATTTGTCCCAAGTTATTATAGAGAATTGTGAAATGTCATAAGGAAGGTTTGCCCCAATATACCCAAACTCTGCATGTCTAAAAATGCATGAATATAATAGCTGTTTGTGTGTGTGATGTGGATTTTATAAACCTTCTCTCTGACTTGTACGCAAAAAAATTGTATGCTATTTATTTAATATAAACCTTCAGTCGATAAAGATTATTAAATTATTAAAGGGATGATGACCGATCCAACAAATAACACTTGATTATGTTTGTTCGCAGAAAATCGACACTGAACCACAAAAAACCAACTAAAAACTGAACCGACTGGGTTCGGTTCAGGTCAGTTTGGACAAATCATAAATCGAGGCATGTCGGCTCGGTTTGGGTCAAAACCGACCCAATCCGAATCGCTCACACCCCTACATATTAGAAGTGACTCATATGATGTTATCATAGTGGCAAATAACTTCGATACAAAAAACAAATGCTTCTATTGCTGCAGATTCGAGTTTTATCTTTGAACGCATCTTTGGACCTAATTAGCGCTTATTTGGAGGCAAAGAGAACTTGGTTTCACAAATGAAGATTAAAAATGGTGCTTGCATACTAAAAGGCAAAGGGACATAAAGTACGGGGGTTTAGGTGGATTGATGAAATATCTGTAGGATAAGACGGGAGAAGGCCCTTCTTTTTACTATACAGTCCAAATGGATTGTACTGAATACATCACTAATATATTCTAGGCCGATGGTAGAATGATTGTGACTATGAAGACTTTTGGATGTTGTGTATTTTGATATTACCTTTCGGATAAATAAGGAATCAGGACATTTTGGTTGTTTTGTAGGATTCAACAATTTCAGACAAACGGTTGTTTTTGGAGCTGCTCTTATGTATGATGAAACCATTTCATCATTAGATTGAGTGTTTCAGGCTTTGTACATGTAATGTTAGGGAAGAAACCTGTGAAGATTTTCATAGATCAAGACCAAGCAATGACAAGCGCTCTTAAAAATATCAATACAAACGTATACAATGGTCTTTGTGCTTGACACCTTTCTCAAAACACCTTAAATCTTTTAGGGTATATGTGCAAGAAGGGATCACCATTCCTTCGTGATTTGGGTGCTTGCTTTTACTTATATGAGACAAATGATGAACTGAATGAAGCACATTGTAAAATATTTATTCAACACAAATTGCAAGACAATAGATGAATGCAAAAAAACATGTAACTTAAGAGAAAAGTGGACACATGTATATATGAAATGACAATTTTCGGGAGGAATACAAAGCACCCAGTTGAGTGAAAGTTTTAATGCAATGATACAACGATACCTCAATAAGGATCATAACTTGTCCAAAATTTTCACTTACTTTGATTGAGTTCTGGAGGATGTAAGGTACAATGAATTGAAGTCATTGTTTATCATAAATGATAAATTAATCCCAAATATTATGATTCACAGTTGTGATATGTCGTTGATGACTTCGAGGTATTACACATTCAGTATTTGAAATATTTCAAAAAAATTCTATCATCAATTTCATGTAAAGTTAAACGGTTTGAGGAGGTTTATGTTGAAGTAAAGTTTGAGGTGACTCGAGAACCTCACACAATATCATGTTATTGGTAATCGAGAAGCTCAAAGTGTATGCGGCAATTGCAAGAAATTTGAAAGTTTTGGGATTTTATGTAGGCATGACCATAAGGTCCTCGATAGAATGGACATAACAGATGTACCTTCTAAATATATTTTAGGACGGTGAAGAAAGGAAGCAAAGACATTCTCATTGTATCTATCTTCTACATATGGGGATGATCCAATGTTATTGGTGGCAGCTAGATATAGGACATGTTGTCATGTAATAGTAAACAAGATAGCTATGACAGTTGAGAATGAAAATGTGTTTATTTATCTCATTGTTTACCGCAACGGCGTCAAGAACTTGAAAAAATCGTATCATTGAATGGTTCTGTTGAAGATGGTGTAAGAGAAAAAAGTCAAGGAATTTGGAGGTGGGTATGACTTGATTGATTAAAATTTTGGTCGTGCCAAGGCTTTCAAGAAAAAGAAAGTGAAGTAAAAAAACACGAAAAGGATGAAAAAATGGCAAGAGAAGTTGTCGCAAAAAAAATAAAAGATTGCCTTACAAGGGAGACATATATGCCATTTCATTTTTTTGATCTATAATTGTACATTTTCTCAAACAAGATTAAAGCTGTGAATATTTTGAATATCTTATACTTTTGCAATTGTTGGATTAAGATGACTGTTTGCCAATCATTACAATTTTATAAACTATAAATATTTTGAATATCTTGTACTTTTGCTCTCAGGTTTCTAGCAGGAGCAAGTTTCTTAATGATTTGGCTCCTACGGGCTTCTTGAAATTTTTGATGAACTGCATGTTGTTTGATTTAGTATTCTTCAAAACAATTATTTTAAACTCAAAGAATAAAGAGTTACTTCATCACAAGAATAGGGAAAGAGAAGTAAAACATAATTGATCAAGTCTATTATGTGAAATAAAAGAAGGAAACTGTTGAAATTTTTGCGGTGAAAGTAGCAGCTTGGGCGGACTGTCCGCGCAGTCTGTGCGATTAGGATTGACGACTAGCCAGGTCGGCCAGTGGCCCTGCAGTCAGCTTGTTCCCAGGATATAACCGGGCGGATATGATGGTTATCCGCGGGAGCTGCAGACACTTCTGGAGTTCGCCGAGTCCAGCTTGTTTGCGGACTCTTATGGAGCTCGCGAGTTCGGCTAGGCTTCTGCCATGGACTTGCTTTGATGGAGCGGTTTGGTAGAAACCACGAAGTTTGTCGGTTAGTGTGGACTAGTGTTTGAGTCCACCTGGTTGTGCGGATTGACTCTAGTATCCGCTGGTGTTGTGTTCGCATTAGGGAGTAACTGGAGGTGTATAAGTGATCTGGTATCGTACCAAGCCTGGTTGTGCTCAGTTCGGGTGTTCGCGCATGTAGCGCGGACTGCTTCTTTATCCGCAGAGTTCGGTAGCTTGTCAACCTTGTGCTTTAGTTGCAGGCTTGGAGTGTGCGGACTGGAGTAGTCTCTATAGGATGTTCGGACTAGAGCAGTGTCCGCAGGATGTTGCGGACTGGTGGAGGTATTCGCAGTGTCCGCCGGTATAGCGGACTGATCCAATCTGGCCTTAGGCGGTGTTCAAGGCGGATAAGTTTTCTATCCGGTCTTGATGGTGCGACCTTGGCGGATTGGCTGTCCGGCCAAGTCGGGGCTACAATGTGGACTGGCTTTGTATCCGCGATGTGCGGTTATGTCTTATGCTAGCTGCGAGATGGGTAGTGATCCTATCGGCTAGGGCGGTGATGACACTACTCTCCACGCCTATAAATAGGACCCCCTGTCACATTAACAGTACAACCAAATCAACAGTAAGTGAGCTCGGGTGATTGTTGCGGACATGTTTTTTGTATCCGCGTGGTTTGAGAAGTTAACAAGTTTTCCTGTTGCAAATTGTGCGGCTCTCGCTGAGAAGCCAGGGAATTGGTTCTGACTTGGGTCAGGGATCTGTACAAATAGTTGTGGTTACAATCGACGGTTAGCAACATGTTACGGCTTGCAACCGGGCGGTCTTCTCTTTGGCAATCTTTCCCAGTTCAATAAGGTTGTTCGCTTTTGGCGGTCTATCTCTTCAGTTCAGCAGCAGTTATTCGCGGATTCTGGAGGCTAGGCGACCTCGCGGTTAGATGGCTTGCAGATTGCGGACATAGTTCTTCATCTTGGAATAACGGGGTGTTTGCGTGGTTAGGTTGCGGTCTGGCGACCTGACGGCTTGAGAAGACTCCTTTGTTCACTTTGGCAGAGTTGGCGGTTACTTGTTCTATCAGCGCGGCTAGTGTTTTTTTTTCCTTGTTGTTTTTTGCTTCCATCAGATATATTGATGAATCATGTCCCGCCATGTATGCCTCACACTATAAAGAAGATTGATAGTACAAGATTTTCTTGCTCTTCTATTTGCATCTGGTTTATTTGGCTTGGTTTGGTTGAGTGTTCCTAAGACCTGGTTTCCCATTTTCCGCAATTCACAAATTTTTACATGGTATAAGAGGGAATAGAGGTTTGAGCAGTGATCAACCGTCAGACTTGCTTTTTTGCTTCTAGAAGTTTTAGTAGACCAGTGTTTGTGCAATGGAAGGAGGATTCGCAAGATGCCTTGGGATTGAACTTTTAACGCCGACCAACTTCAAGAAGTTGAGGTCGTGCATGAAAAGTTATCTTCTGGACAAGGACCTTTGGGAGGTCGTCTGTGGAGATGAGAGCCAAGAAGTTACTGCTGCTGCTGGTAATGCTGAAGCAGTGAGAGATTGGAGGAAGAGAAACACTATGGTGGAGTTTACTCTCAAGCGGACTATCTCACCGGGGCTCTTTGACCACATCATAGGATGTCGGTCTGCTGCTGAAATTTTGACTTCCCTTGATAGGATGTTCAATAGGAAGATTGTAGCGCAACTACAATTCCCGAAGAATGAGTTGGCGAGAGCCACTCAGGGAGATCTGTCTATCTCAATATTCTTCCTGAAGATGAAGAATCCGTGTGCTGAAATTTCGGCATTGGACCCTGATGAGCCTATTTCAAGCGAAGCTTAAGAGGCATATAATTCGCGGATTGTGGAAGAAGTATGTGGCCTTTGTTACTTTTGTTCAAGGCTGAGCCACTCAACTATCATTACTGGAGCTGGAGAACCTACTGGATTCACAGGAAAGCCTAGCAAGGCAGATGGCTGGAGTCACTAACTCCATAGGAGATATTGAGATGCTCTTCTCAGGGAAGAAGAAGAGGTGGGAGAAGAAGAAGACGTCTGCTGACGATGGTCCTTCTACTTCATATCAGCAAGAGAGGAGTGTTACTCCTAAGCGAGATTGGAAGAAGAAGGGGTAAGGTGCTACAGATGCAACCAGCCTGGTCACTTCAAGAAGGACTGTAAAGTCAAACTATAGTCAGGGCACGTTGCAGGAAAAGAGGGAGCTTGTTCCAGTGCTGAGGAAGGAGGATGGTGGAATGCATTTATGATGGGCTCGTGTGTTCATGCTTTGTCCACCATCAACTACCAAGATGACTATATCATGGAATTAGGGTGTGGTTATCACCTCACCAGGGATGAGTCAAAGTTCTCTTCTCTGTAGGCGTACTCAGGTAATGAAGCTATAATTACTGCTGATGATACAATTCATCCAATCCAGAAGTAAAGTGTCATTTCTTTGGGTAGTGATAAGGGTCCACTCACCTTGAGGAGTGGTTATCACGTGATGGGAATGATGAAAAACCTCTTCTCCATGACAAACACAGTTAATGCGGGTTATCACGTTCTGTTCGGCCCGACAGAAGTGAAGTTTCTCTATAACGTGTCTGCGTTGAAGGCTGACGTTGCTCATATAGGGAGGATGGTAAATGACTTGTTTGTGTTATCAACAAGTTCCTATGTTGATCAGATGAGGGCCGATGATAGTGTACTATCTGGCATGAGAGGCTATGACACATCAGGATGGACAAGTCTAAAGCTACGGCGGTAAGAAGCCTTATATCCAGTTGGCATGTGCTGGAATCCTATGACTTAGCGCATCTGTAACAACATTTCCCTTGTAAGGAACATAATGTATCTTGAAGGTGTAGTCCCCAAGGAACTTCATCCATCTCTGCTGGCATATATTCAAGTCCTTCTGATCTAACAAATATTTCAAGCTCTTATGGTCTATAAAGATATCGACCATTATGCCATACAGCTAGTGCCTCTGAAAGATTAGGTTGATAGACCCTAAACACCTAGAGGGGGGGGGGGGTGAATAGGTTCAAATCCTTTTAATCAACTTAGGCAATTAACAATGTTAAAGCAGAGTAAAATAATCACAGCACAAATAATCACAACAAGTTCACAGCATAGTACACAATGGTTTAAGTGGTTCCCCAATTTATGGGTACGTTCACTCTCCCCCTTCACCTATCAAGCAGAGTACGTGATTCAGCCAAACTTCCTTCCACTATCTCAAATTTACAGATCTTACAACTCAGAACCCAACTGGTTCCTACAGCTCAGACTTTTTCAAGTCCTATAACTCATAATCTTCTCAAGACTCCTACCTAAGACAACAACCCTACCTCAGCCTTAACCACCAGGCTATAACTCAGATCAACCAGATCCTACACCTCAGATTCTTTCCAAGAATCCTACCTCAGGAAATAGCCCTACCTCAGCCTTTATAAATTTAGGCTTACAACTCAGATCTATATAAGATCTTATAAGGAAATTAATTGTTTAAAACAATAAAAAATTCACCCTGATAGAAAGAGAATATGGTAAATGCTTCTTGATCAGTTCTTGATAGAACTGAGTACTTTAGATCCTACCTATCTTAGCTTCTCCAAAGCTTCTTGAATTTGTACCAAGTAAGGTTGATCTTCAATTGGAGTTAGAGTTGATCTTCAATCTAGCTTCCTTCTTGAATTCAGAATCAGATCTGAATTTTTCTTACAGACTCTTCAGGATTTGCCTTCTTCTGGGTTTGACTCTTGTTCCCCCTCACTTATTCTATTACATTACAGTACTTCTGATTGTGATAGAATATGTCTATATATAGAATCAATCCAAGGTTACCGGCTGATCCGGTTTATAATGGCCTTCTGACAGCTCTGACAAATGTGTCAGCTTTATTACTTATGACAGCAGTCGGGTCTTCAGTCTTGACAACTGACTCCTCCTTGAACTTCTATCTCAGCAGAAAAGGACGTTGAGACAACTCCAAATATGTCGACACAAATAGACCATGTGTCGACACAAGTCTTGAAGGTGTCCACACTGCTCCCACATTGTCGATACAATCATACTTTATCTCCTCGACACAACTTCTATTGGATGTGTCGACATAAGTCCTATGTGTTGACACAACTGCTTCTGGTCTCGACATAACTGGTGTTAACAGATTCTTTGAGTGTGTGTCGACACAAGTCCTGTGTGTCGACACAACTGCTTCTGGTCTCGACATAGTTGGTGTTAACAGATTCTTTGAGTGTGTGTCGACATAAGTCCTATGTGTCGACACAACTGCTTCTTGTCTCGACATAGCTGGTGTTAACAGATTTCTTTGAGTGTGTGTCGACACAAGTCCTGTGTGTCGACACAACTACTTCTGGTCTTCAACATAGCTGGTGTTGAATGTGTGTCGACACAAGTCATGTGTGTCGACACAACTGCTGCTGATCTTCAACATTGCTGGTGTTGAGTGTGTATCGACACAAGTCCTGTGTCGACACAATTGCTGCTGACAGAATTTCTGTGTGTCGACACAAGTCTTGTGTGTCGACACAATCTTACTTCTGGTGTCGACACAAGTCCTTCACCAGTATCGACACTTGTACTTAGAATATTTTCCTTCATTTTTTTAACCTGTACATTCAAACTCAACATTCCATCAAATACACCTTGATGTATATCATTGAGTTAGGTGAGTCTTCTCCAAATTTGGTACACATTTTCTAATGTACCCAACAGTCTCCCCCTATTTGGAGAAGTCATAACCCTTAGTCAATAATATACACCACTTATAATAAAACAAAGAAGATGTATATTATCATTTCACAGGCAGGGTAACTCATAAATAAAAATAACAAGGAATAACATTTATTATCATCACAGAATATGATAACATTCATTAATCAGGAATAAGTGTTTGATTTACAAGATTATTTAGAACAAAATTTACATAGTTCTAAGACTAGCCTATCTATCCCTAAGATTGATCAAGCTCCTTGATCACAATTCCTTTGCCAGATTTTATCTTTGCTTGCACATTGGTTTCTGAATCATCAGTTGGCTTCTTCCCTTTCATATCTTTCTTTTTCAGCTCTTCAACCTTAATCTTATGCCTTTCAAGGTAATGATAAGGCTTTGGAAAGTACTTGCTAGGCTCCATAGAGTTAGCAGGTAACTTTCCAGCTTTGATATCCTGTCTAAGCTGATATATGACATCTTGCCTCTTTTGATACTTTCTCCATTCTTGTTCAGAGTAACATTTGCCTCTATCATGCATATTGTCTTTTACATCTTTCCAGGCAGTAAGAATGATATTTCTGTAGGTTGGACTCCATTGATCAAAATCAGGCTTTAATTTTGTTTGTTCTCTGAATCTTTTCTTAGAAAGTTTAGCATCTTTCTGAGCATCCTTAGCAGCTTCAGACATTTCAAAATTTTAAAATAATATTATGAGCCTCCTATGGAGGGCTATATATTTTATGTACTTCCTGCTGCTGCTTCAAAATCTGAGGGAGGATAGATGACTTGTGCAACTTCCTGCTGAACCCCTTCAATATGAGCAGGTTGAATACCAGATTCAGCAGTGTAATCTTCATCACAACTGGGTGGATATCTAAGAGTAGCTCTTATGATATTAGATACTCATTTAGCATGATCAGAGCTGGCTTTGACTAACACTCTCTCCCCCTTTATGACTTCTCTCGCAACATGATCTCTTAGATCATCTTTCTGAAACCTTACTTGATCAGCCAGATAATCTATTCCCTCTTTGTAGTACAGTCTGAGTTTCTCCAGTTGATCAGAAATAGTCTTCTGGGATGCCTGAATTACAGTTTGAACAGCAGCTAAATCTTCTTGTATTTGCTTGGATACTTCAGTCTTCACATCAGTGACAATACCTCCCAGTTTTATAAGAATTTCATTATATGAGTCCTTGAGATTTTCATTTGATCTGAATTGATTTTCTAGGATATATCCTTGTTTGACTGCAATGTCCTCAACTTCAGTCTTTATCAACTATTGTTGCTCAGCCAAGTACACTACAACATAACCTCCCTTATGGAAGCAATTTGTCATCTACTTTTTGTTCTGATTGACTTCAAATCTGATGGATTTGATATCCTGGGCTAGTTGGAACTGTACTTATTTATGGGAATCATCCACATGCTTTTCCAAAGCAAGTCTTTTCTCATCCAATTTCACTTGCAGTTGCACCAATAGTGAACTGAAGTCTATTCCTGGAGTAGATGCTTGAGGAACTATTTGTAAGGCTTTCTTATAGCCCGTGCTTCTTTTCCTGAGAGCCACCAGCTTCCTTTTCTTAGCCATGGAAGCTTCTTCATCATCAGAAGAATTTGAGGATCTTTCTATATCCACAGTATCCTTAGGGCTGGAGGCATGTAGTTGCTTCTCCCCCTCAATCCCTGGCAGCTCCCCCTCAGTACTTGCATCTTGGAGGTCAGGAAAAAAATTCTTCCAAAGTTACCTCCTGCTGCATCTGAATAGGAGGGATAATGTTCTCTTTTTCAACAGATGGTTCTCCTTGGATATCAAGGTCCCTTTCAAAGATTTTCTCTAAGCTAGAGGAGTAGAGGTGCTCATTTTGATCTAGATCTGGCATATGCACATCCTATGCTTCTATATCAGATATGACTGTTGCTACATTGTTGATTTCTGATACTATGTTCAGAATAGTATCAATTGCATACTCACTTTCCAGAGCAACTTCAGCAATACCCCCCCCCCCCCTTGGGCAGGCAGTTGTGATTGTTCAGGGTCTTGAACAACTGAAGTTTCATTGTTTTCTCCCCTTGGAGATGATACCACCTGAGTGTCATTAGTTTGGATGCCCTCCCCTTGGGCTTAAGCTTCTTTATCTGGTTGTGGTGTAGGTGATTTTCTTTGTTGTTCTTCATCTGAGCTGAAGACAACCTGCTCTTTAGAATCACTGGAAAATTCTGCTTCCTGGGTGGTAGTTTTCTTTTTCTTATCTTTCTTCACTTGTTTCAGTAGAGTAGAAACATCTTTGGTCAAAACTCTATCCCACCTAGATAGTATTCTCAAATCCATTCTTCTCATGTGATTTATCTTGGTTCCTGAAGTTTGATTCATAACCTCTAGGATGGTGGAAGCCAAATACAAGCTCAATATTTTACTCAGATTTGGCTTCTTGGCACTTTCTTTGATCTTGTCAAAAATTATAGTGGACCAGTCTGTTTTCACTTTTAAGATAACTCTGGTCATGAGTTTGAACATATAGACAGAGATTCTATCATGTCCTCTTGTTTTGTAGAGAATAACTTTGGCTATTATTTCTGACAGGAATTTACCTTGGGAATTCATTCCCTTTCTGGTCATTGAAGAACCAATCTTGGTATTGGGATCCAGCCCACACCATTGGAGTGCATCCCTTGTCATGGAAGATGTGATATCTTATTCTTCCTTAATCTTTGGAAGCTGAAGTGACTTTCTGATATTCTTCTGGGAGAGTTTTACTGTAGAACCATTTACAGTGGACTTCAACTTCTTTCCTTGGGAATCCATTGTTGCGGAAGAGTACAATTCAAGAACCTCTTTCTTCCATATCCTTGTAGGTTCAGATACCAAGTATTCCAATCCATTTTCTGCGATTTGGGTAATCACCCCCTTGATGTCTGGCGAGGCAGTCTCGAACGCCTTACGTACTAGTTCATATCTTTCACTGATCTTGTCTTCCTGTTGTGGCGCCATTGGTGAACGGGAGAGAAGAGAGTCGACGGAAGATTTTCTTGTCAACACAAAGTCTAGAGTCGAGAGTTCTGAAAGCACAGTCGGCCATATTTTGTCTTCTCCTATTTATAGTGTGATTGTAAAGGGTAGGTCAAACAACGCGCCAAACTTAGGAATAAACTAGTCATCAAAAATTTACATGTGTCGACATAGACTAATGAAGTCTCGACAGAACACTGTAAGTGTCAACATGTCTATGTGTCGACATAGATTTTTGTGTGTCGGCACAAAAATCTTCTAATACATGGTCTCGACAGAGTTTTGTAGACACAGACTTTGTCTGTCGACACAGATTTTATTTCTATGTCGACACAGTCTATTTCTTTGTCGACACAGCCTGCTGCTAGTGTCGACACAGTTTGCTTGTGTCGACACAAAATTTCTAACTTAGCCAAATATCTTGAGGAAGTTTTATGCTGACTAAATATCTCATTCTAGGTTCAACATACCTAATTCAATTTTAAAATGATTGAATTTACTTTCATCCAGAGGTTTTGTAAATATATCAGCAACTTGATTATTAGTGTTGACAAATTCTAGACTTATGTCTTCTTTTTCAACATGTTCTCTGATGAAGTGAAACTTGATTTCTATATGCTTAGTTCTGCTATGTGAAACATGATTTCTAACTATAGAAATAACATTAGTAGAGTCACAATATAATGGAATTCTACTTACCTTGATGTCGTAGTCTTCAAGTTGATTTTGTATCCACAACAACTGTGCACAGCAACTGCCTGCAACTATATACTCTGATTTAGCAGTGGAAATAGCTACACCTGTCTGCTTTTTGTTGCTCCATGACACCAACCTTCCACCTAGGAACTGACATATACATGTGGTGCTTTTCCTGTCTTCTTTGCAGCCTGCAAAGTCTGCATCTGAAAAACCTGTTAACAAGAAATCTCTATTCTTAGGGTACAAAAGGCCTAGATTAGGTGTGCCCTTTAGATATCTCAAAATTCTCTTTACAGAAGAATAATGTGATTCCTTTGGGCAAGCTTGGTACCTAACACAGACACATGTATCATACATGATGTCTGGACTACTAGCAGTCAAGTAAAGTAGGGAGCCAATTATCCCTCTTTACAAAGACTCATCAACAGGTTTTCCTGCTTCATCTTTGCCTATAGGCATACTTGTCCCCATTAGAGTTTTCATGGTGGAGGTTGACTCCATACCATATTTTTTAATTAACTCCTTGGTGAAATTAGACTGAGATATGGACAATCCATCATCCGTCTGTCTAACTTGGAGTCCCAAGAAGAATTTCAGCTCACCCATGCTGCTCATCTCAAACTTCCCTTGCATAAGTTTGGCAAACTTACTACAAAGGTTGTTTTTAGTTGATCCAAAGATAATGTCATCAACATATATCTGGACTAGGATGATCTTGCCTTTTGATTCCCTAAAGAATAGAGTCTTGTCTATTTTCCCTCTTGAGAATTTATTCTCAATAAGGAAGGCAGACAAAGTTTCATACCAAGCCCTAGGGGCTTGTTTCAATCCATATAGAGCTTTATTAAGCATATATACATAGTTGGGATAATGAGAATCAACAAAACCTGATGGCTGTTCTACATATACTTCTTCCTTCAAGTCTCCATTCAGAAAAGCTGACTTGATATCCATTTGGAATACTTTGAACCCTTGATAAGCTGCATAAGCTAGGAACAGTCTTATTGCTTCCAATTTTGCCACCAGGTCAAATGTCTGATCAAAGTCTATCACTTCTTCTTGTTTGTAGCCCTTTGCTACCAGTCTGGCTTTGTTTTTGACTATGGTGACATTTTCATCTAGCTTGTTCCTATAGATCCACTTAGTTCCTATGATATTGTGATTCTTAGGTTAGGAACTAACTCCCAGACTTTATATCTTCTGAATTGATTCAGCTCTTCCTGCATGGCATCAATCTAATTTGTGTCTTGTATGGCCTCTTCAAACTTCTTAGGTTCCATCTGGGACAAGAAGCTTGAACAGAGAACTGTGTTCATGCTTTTGCTTTTGGTCAGAACTCCATGACTTGCATCACCAATGATTTGGTGTGCTGGATGATCCTTCAAATGTCTTCTTGCTGTAGAAAGTCTGTCCACCTCTTGGTCTTCTCCATTGTCCTCACCTAAATGAACTCCATTGTATTCATCTTCATTCAATGAGTCTTGTACTCCACCCTAGACAACATCCATCATTTTCTTCATCCTGACTTGCAGGTTGGTCTTCACTAATTGTAAGCTTGTTCATCTTTTTCTTCAAACCTGTAGGGCTAACAGAAGTACTAGACAACTCACAGTTAATAAGCATAGACTCATCAAAAACTACATGGATATATTTTTCTACAACTTGTGTAGTCAAGTTGTAGATTCTGTATGCTCTACTGTTATTGTTGTTCCCAACAAATATCCCTTCTTGAGATTTGACAGCGAACTTAGTTAGATAATGCTTGCCATTATTCAGAACATAACATTTGCTACCAAAGATCCTAAAGTAGGATATGTTTGGGTTTTTTCCTTACATAATCTCATAGGGAGTCTTCTTGTGTATCTTGTTGATGGAAGCTCTATTGAGAACATGACATGCAGTGTTTACTACCTCAGCCCAGAAGTATTCAGGGAGAGAAGTGTCACTTAGTAGAGTTCTACTTGCCTCAATAAGAGTGCTATTCTTTCTTTCAGCAATCCTATTTTACTGGGGAGTTCTAGGTGAGGAGAACTGATGAATCCCAAATTCTTCACAGAACTTTGTCATACATTCAGACTGAAATTCAGTCCCATGGTCACTTCTAATTTTGACCACTGAATTGTTAAGTTCATTCTGAATTTATCTAACAAAATTCTGGAAAACAGGTTGGGTTTCAGATTTCTACCTCAAGAAGAAAACCCATGTAAATCTAGAATAGTTATCCACAACCACAAATGTGTAGACTTTCCTACCTAGACTATGATCTGGCATAGGACCAAATAGATCCATATGTAAGAGATATAGACATATTACAGAATCTTTGGTATCATATCCATGGAAAGAGGTCTTGGTCTGTTTGCCCTTTTGGCAAGCTGAACACACACCCTCATAAATGCACTTGCCTTAAGGACCATTCCTCACTAACTCCAAACTAAAGAGTCGTTTGCCTACTGACTTATAGTTCAGGTGAGCTAGCGTCTTATGCCATTAGACACAATGAGATGCTTTCTCATCAGCAACTAAACATATAGGTGAGTACTTATTCTCACAATCAAGGTTAAGACAATAGACATTTCCTTTCCTAGTGCCTGTTAGAATGATCTCTTGATCACTTGACCTTCTTATTTGGCACACACCCTTGAGGAAAGAAGTGTCATAACCAAGATAACTAAGTTGGCTTATGCTAATTAGGTTATGCTTTAGACCTTTCACTTAAGCTACTTGGGTGATGGTAATGGAGTTATTGGAAATATTACAAAATCCTTTGATGACTCCCTTTTCAGATCCACCAAAGTTCACTTTGGGTCCATCTTCTATAGGGGAGTAGTCCTTAAACATCCTTCTTGTTCCAGTCATGTGCCTAGAACATCAACTATCCAAGTACCATATAGGGGTATGGACACTTGGACATCAAATAAAATTACTTATCCTTAGAACCCCAATAGTTATTGGGTCCTAGGTTCATGTTAGTTTGATTTTTGACATGCTTACCTGCAGCCTTTTTGACAGGTAAGTTGGCCTTATTCTGAATACTAGCATTGAACAAACAGTCAATGACAAAGTGGCCCACCTTGCCACAACACCAGCACGTACTCAAATCTGTTATACCTTTTCTTAAGTACAAACTTAACAATATTGCCGTCAGTAGTCCTTTTAAGTGCAGGTGCTGGAGCAGCAAATACTAAGGATTCCTTAAGAAACTGATGGGTTTTCTCCTGGGGTGCCCTATTAGCATTTGCAGCCTTGCCATTCAGATCACCATACTTATAGTGACCATGAGTAATGTCATGATCATACCTGTTAGTAGGATGCATCACTTTCCTAAAAGAAATAGGGGGTTTGAAGGCTAGTGGCTTAACTGGGGCTTTGCCTTTTCTTTGAGAATTGACTGCCCTTGTTCTTCCCTTAAAGCCTAATCCTGCTTACCCTTTTGGGAGATGAAATTATCAATTATGAGTAAGACTTACTTTGGCTTAGAGAATTTAACCACTAGATCCATTTTTTCTGAAGTCTTACTTCCAGATTCTTGATGTGATTATTTTTGAAAGTGATTGTACCCATCTGAATAACAGTTATGTTTTTCAGTTTGGCAACCTCATTCAATTTCAAATCTAACATCTTTGCTGAATCTGATGCAGCCAGTTTGAGAGATTCAATTTCCTTAGTCTGCTTCTTGACAAGGAATCTGCTTCTCTTAAGGGCTTGCAACAGACCACAATACTCATCAATTAATTGATGAACATCCCCTTCAGATTCAGAACCATCCACATCTCTTGAAGCAGATGCTTCTGATTCTAATCCAGTATAATACTCAGAAGCTAATGATGGATTGTATACCTTACTGGGACTAGGCTGATCCTAGCACTGATCTTCCTCAGATAGAGCCATCAACCCTCTACAATAATATTCTTCACATCCATTGATAGAATCCAGCATTTGCAAGAATTCAGATTCTACAGGATCCTCTTCTGTAGAGAACAATCCAATATAGGCTTCTGCTTCATCCCCTTCTCCAGATTTTGATGATGAAGAGTCAGTCCAACTCTTTTGCTTCTAGGCAACAAGGGATCTCTCCTTCTTGCCCTTATTCTGATGCTTTTGCTTGTCCTTAGACTCCTTTCTTTTATCAGGACATTCAACTATGACATGTCCTGGCCTGTTGAAACAATAGCAAATAATTTTAGAAAAAGTTTGTTTACTAGGATTAGAGCCATACCTGTCATCCTTAGAAGAATTCTTCTTCTTGTAATAGTCATCCTTGGAGGAAGATAAAGATGGCTTGGTTCTCCATTTCTTCTTCTTCATGAACCTTTGAAACTGCCTTGTAAAGACAGCAAAGTCCTTATCAGAATTGTTGCTGTCTGAAGTGTTAATGTCAGTTTCTTCTGGTTCAACTTCAGTAATTTTCCTGGGAGGAGAAGGTGACTTTCTCCTGCCCTTTCTTATGGCTTCATCCTTGAAGGCAACTGACCTTTCTTTGTATTCAGACCTATTGTTTTTCTCCTCCTCCTTTCTGGCAGTGAGCTGCATCTCATAAGATAACAGTTTACCAAACAGGGTTAGTGGAGGTGTATCAGCAAGCCTGGCCACTTCTCTAATGGCACATATTTTTGTATCCCAGTCCTTGGTTAGTGACCTGAAAAACTTGTCATTCAGTTCATATGTGCTAAAGACTATAGGTCATTAACTCATTTAAAATTCTAAAAAACTTCTTGTAACATTCTACTATGCTATCTAATTTGGCTTGTTTGAAGCTCTCATATTCTTGATTCAGCATGGACTTTCTATCCTCTCTAACTTCTTCAGTTCCCTCCATGTAGACAATCAAGGTGTCCCACATCTCCTTGGAGGTTTTGCAATGAACCAGATTCTGAAATGTAGAATCATCTATGACACTCACAATTATGTTTTGTGCTCTCTTGTCTAAGGTAGTTAGGATGATATCTTCCTTAGTAATTTCAGAATAGCTCTTTGATGTTTTGAGATTTGTATCAAGAACTGATATGTTCATAGGAATGAAAGGACCTTCCAAAATTGTGATGTAAATTCTTGGATCAGATGCTTCCATGAACAATCTGACTCTTTCTTTCCATATGCCAAAATTCTCTTTCCTGCAGATAGGTAGTTTCATGGATCCAAGTTCCTTCTAATTCTCACTTGAACCCATTCTAGCAAATCAGTTAATTGCTTTGGAGATCTACTCAGACTATTAAATCTATATTTGAGTAACCTCCCTCTGATACCACTTGAAAGATTAGGTTGATAGACACTAAATGTAAGACCCCCCTCCCGGAACACAACACACGGCACGAGGGGAGTCTTATGCCCGAAATAGCCGCCTTGCGGTAGCACTAACACACGGGTTAGCCTTTACCACAAGACGCCTATTCCGCCGGCTACAATCCATATCACAACAATTATGCCAACCCAACCATAACAGAAAAGTAAAGCTAAAAGCAGTTCAGTTCACAGCTAAGTTAAAGTCCAAAAATAGCGGAAGATAACAAGCACAACAGGCTTGCACAAAAGAAACAAGAGTCTAGAAATGTTTTGCCAAACGGCTACATGAAAACACTCACTACTGTCACTGACGGTGCCGATGGCACCACCACCTCAGGTCCTATCATCCGGGCCTGGCTGTCCTGCTGCATAGTCCGTTGCCGCTCTACCTGCGGGGTTTCCTCCTAAAAAGGAAGACGTAGCAACTGTTAGTCATAAGACTAAGTGGCTTCACATCCGCTCCCCCGGCAACTCCTCGGCACCGGGCGGAGAAAGGAATACAGGTACAATATATATACATAAGCAAGTAAACAAGCAAGTGACAGTAAATATGGTGAAGTATAAACTACGCTACACAACTAGCAGTTCTACAAATATCCATAAAAATGACAGCAGGTATAATTAATCAGAATAGCAACTTAACAGTAAAGTAACTCATCGTATAAGAATGCCCATACAAACTTATACGATGAGGATCTTGTGTATGCAATGAATGACATGTTATGAATGTTATGTTATGACCGACTCATGCGCACGCACATGCAACTTGCTATGTCGACACAGACTAGAAGTTCCCACTTTTCGAGCAGGTAGCTAACCTCTCAGGCGTCGTCCGTCGTGGCCAGAAGGCGACAGTGGAGCGGGCGTCTCCACTACTAGGTGGTATCACACTACCTATCCTAGGCCCCCGTACGCCTCAACGCTAAGAACACAACAGCGGAGCTCACATGCGTACTACGGCTCAGAAGGGGTCTTGGGTAAATGTGCACCAAGATCACAGCCCAACCTGGCCTTGATTTCGAACCGGATGGAACCTCGGAAATGCACGAGGTGCAAGCCCAACCGTTCTCATGGCACGGAGGAGATCTCGGGTTATGGACACCAAGTATCTAACCCTACCGCCCAAGGTCTACTCATTGGCTCCCATCGGTGTGACGACTGGCGAACCCATAGACCTGCCACAATCATTATCTCAACACCGCGACACGATGAATCGTCGCACATCACATGCCCCAAAACAACTCACTCGACGCTACCCGTAGGGAGACTTCAACTCTAAGCATCGGTTGTTAATAAACCCCTTGGGCTCGGATTACAGTTACAAAATACTCTTCACATAGTGTTCATCATGTTCACGCCCACCTATTCAATGATTTCACGTCAACACTACGTACATTAGATATGTTCAACGCCAATTTGTATAAATATATCCTTTACCCATAGCAACTCCTATTATCTAGCCTTCCCATCCAATCCATTTCTCTACCATTGCATGGTTATCCCTTATTACACAACCAAATGAGTAACCATACTAAATTATAGTAACAACGACATTATAGTTATATGGAAGCAAGATATCACATGAGCAAATCACAATCATTGCAAGAGTGCTAACATTATAATTTAATAAGTGCATTAACATAGGATAGTCCAATACTAAAACTGGGATTCCCGGAGCTACAGGAATCCTATCACAATGAACAACCCCTCGTTGGAAAGGTATTCGCGAGGGCTACGACTTTCGTGTTGAGTCGATCGCCCAGATCTGGTCGCAACATACCAGAAATTCAACTCGAATACGTACAGGAAACAGTTTCCTGTACAGGAATTTTCCCGAACGCAGCGGACTCGAACCAGCTTTCCCGTGGCTACAGGTATCGCATGGAAACGAGCAACCCCTCGTTGGAAAGGTAATTTCAAGGGCTACGACTTCCGTGTTGAGTCGATCACCCAGATCTGGCCAGAACACCTCCGAAATTGGCCACGAAGGTCGCCGCGTGCAGAAATCAGATTTCTGCACGCATCTTAAGGCGAGATGAACGGCATCCGTTCATCTTCTTCCTTGCAACGACCTCGCATAAACTTCTCCAGAAATCACACCCAACCTTATTTCTCCTTTCAAAGCCAAACCCCCAACGAAAACCCCTCTCATCTCCACTTTGAAGGATGAGAAGGTTGAGGGAGACTAAGCCTAAAACCTAGGCATGGCTCATCCTAAGAACTCTCCTCCTCACCATCAAGACTCTATGGAGTCGATGTCTCTCCTATAATAACTATAGATCTAGCACCAAGGGAGAGGGGAGGAAGCTCACCTCAAGTCCAGCGGTACCACCATGGCCGGCCATGAGCCTCGCACTCCTTCGCGGCGGCATTGTTTTTCCTTTGACGGTGGCGGCGTTTTGATTCCTCCAAGGATGGCTCCGGCAAGCTCTTCCTCCTCCTCCAGCCAAGAACCCTCTCAGGAATTTCGGGGCAGAAGAAAGGAGATGAAATGCTAGGGTTTCCCAACTTTTTCCTTTTTATACATCGCAGACACGGGTAGGCACACGGCCGTGTTCCTACCCGTGTTCAGGTGACACGGCCGTGTGGCATGCCGTGTCTAGGGCCGTGTTCCTCCCAGAACCACTTTCTGCCGGGTCAGGGTTGCGGCACACGGGTAGAGACACGGCCGTGTCCCGACCCGTGTCCTTGGCACACGGCTAGGGACACGCCCGTGTCCCAATGCCCGTGTACCTCTCTGACTGGTAAGCCTATTTTTATGAGGCACACGGGTATGGACACGGCCGTGTCCATACCCGTGTCAGCCAAAAATGCTGTTTTGCCTTGTTTTCCTCATTTCCCGCACGTCCGCACCTGTTCACCCACATCCCCCATTGGGCTCACCACAGCCCCCTTGACTCAAATACGCAATCAAGGGGCCTAGCGCGAATTGGGACGTTACACTAAACACCTAGAGGGGAGGGGGGTCAATAGGTTCAAATCCTTTTAATCAACTTAGGTAATTAATAATGTTAAAGCACAATAAAATAATCACAGCACAAACAATCACATCAAGTTCATAGCACAGTACACAATGGTTTATAGTGGTTCCCCAATTTATGGGTACGTCCACTCTCACCCTTCACCTATCCAGCAGAGTATTGGATTCGGCCAAACTTCCTTCCACTATCTCGAATCCACAGATCTTATAACTCAGAACCAAACTGGTTCCTACAGCTAAGACTTTTTCAAGTCCTACGACTCAGAATCTTCTCAAGACTCCTACCTCAGGCAACAACCCTACCTCAACCTTAACCACCAGGCCTACAACTTAGATCAACCAGATCCTACACCTCAGATTCTTCCCAAGAATCCTACCTCAGGCAACAGCCCTACCTCAGCCTTTATAAATTTAGGCTTACAACTCAGATCTATATAAGATCTTATAAAGAAATTAATGGTTTAAAACAATAAAATATTCACACTGATAGAAAGAGAATAGGGTGAATGCTTCTTGATCAGTTCTTGATAGAACCGAGTACTTTAGATCCAACCTGTCTTAGCTTCTCCAAAGCTTCTTGAATTTGTACCAAGTAAGGTTGATCTTCAATTGGAGTTGGAGTTGATCTTCAATCCAGCTTTCTTCTTGAATTCAGAATTAGATCTGAATTTTTCTTGCAGACTCTTCAGGATCTGCCTTCTTCTGGGTTTGACTCTTGTTCCCCCTCACTTATTCTATTACAGTACAATACTTCTGATTGTGATAGAATAGGTCTATATATAGAATCCATCCAAGGTTACTGGCTGATTCGGTTTATAACGGCCTTCTGGCAGCTCTGATAGATGTGTCAGCTTTGTTACTTATGACAATTTTCGAGTCTTCAGTCTTGACAACTGACTCCTCCTTGAACTTCTATCTCAGCAGAAAAGGGCGTAGAGATAACTCCAAATGTGTCGACACAAATAGACCATGTGTCGACACAAATAGACCATGTGTCGACACAAGTCTTGAAGGTGTTGACACAGCTCCTACATTGTCGATACAGTCATACTTTTTCTTCTCGACATAGCTTCTGTTGGATGTGTCGACACAAGTCCTGTGTGTCAACACAACTGCTTTTGGTCTCGACATAGCTGGTGTTAACAGATTCTTTGAGTGTGTGTCGACACAAGTCCTATGTGTCGACACAACTGCTTCTGGTCTAGACATAGCTGGTGTTAACAGATTCTTTGAGTGTGTGTCGACATAAGTCCTGTGTGTCGACACAACTGCTTCTTGTCTCGACATAGCTGGTGTTAACAGATTTCTTTTAGTGTGTGTCGACACAACTACTTCTGGTCTTCAATATAGCTGGTGTTGAGTGGGTGTCGACACAAGTCCTGTGTGTCGACAAAACTGCTGTTGATCTTCAACATAGCTGTTGTTGAGTGTGTGTCAACACAAGTCCGGTGTCGACACAACTACTGTTGACAGAATTTTTGTGTGTCGACACAAGTACTATGTGTCGACACAATCTTGCTTTTGGTGTCGACACAAGTCCTTCACCAGTGTCGACACTTGTACTTAGAATATTTTCCTGCATTTCTTTAACCTGCACATTCAAACTCAACATTCTATCAAATACACCTTGATGTATATCATTGAGTTAGGTGAGGCTTCTCCAAATCTGGTACACATTTTCCAATGTACCCAACAACCTCCAAAGCTTTAAAGCAAATATCACAACCGTTAACTCCAAATCATGGACCGGATAATTTCTCTCGTGCGCTTTCAACTTGTGCGAGCCAGATGTTATAACCTTCTCGTGTTGAAGTAAAACGCAGCCTAAGCCGCTCCCTGAGGCATCACTGTAAATTTCATAGCCCTCCGAAACATATTGCGAGAACAAAATAGGCATCGTGGTCAGATGGCTTTTCAATTCTTCAAAAGCTTGAGCACACCTTGACGACCAAATAAATTTTTGATCCTTCCTCATCAAGGTAGTGAGGGGTAACGCTATACACAAGAAGTTCTCTATGAAGCGTCTGTAATAGCCGACAAGCCCTAGAAAACTCTGGAATTCTGCCACAGAAGACAACACAGACCACTCATGTATCGCAACTATCTTCGCCGGATCCACCACAATTCCCTCTCCATTAACTATATTATCAAGGAACACTACCGAAGACAGCCAAAACTCACACTTAGAGAACTTGGTGTACAACTGACTTCTCCTAAAGGTCTCCAAGATAGTGCGTAAATGATCAACATATTCTTCCTTAAATTGAGAGTACACCAGGATATTGTCAATAAAGACTATCACAAACTGGTCCAAGTACTCTTTGAATGTCCGGTTCATCAAGTCCATAAACACAGATGGCGCATTCGTCAGCCCAAACAACATGACAGTGAACTCATAATGCAAATAACATGTACTGAATGTCGTCTTGGGAATGTCACTTTCCCTGATCATCAACTGATAATATCCAGATTTCAGATCCAGTTTCGAGTATACAGTCGATCCAACTAGCTGGTTGAACAAATCGTCGATTCTTGGAATCAGGTACTTGTTCTTCTCTGTCAGCTTTTTCAATTCTCGATAATCAATAAACAGTCTCAAACTACTATTCTTTTTCTTCACGAAAAGGACATGTGTGCTCCAAGATGATGAACTTTGACGCGCATACCCTTGCTCTAGCAGTTCTTGAAGTTGTACCTTCAATTCTGCCATCTCTCTTGGTGCTAGACGGTACGGGGAGCGTAATACAGGCTTGACACCTGGCACTAGCTCAATGGTAAAATCGATCTCTCTCTGAGGCGGAGTTCTAGGGAGATATTTGGGGAAAATGCCAGCAAACTCTGATACCACTAGAATATTGATCAAACCAGGCTTGAGCTTCTTAGACACTAATAGGGTGAAGATTAACTCTACACCTTCCCGAACTAGTTTGACTACTTGGAGAACAAACATCAGCATCTTGCTTGATCCCTTTCTGTCAGAGAAAGTAGTTTCACAACCCGTATTCAGACCACGTTTGACCAGCTTGAGAGTGCAATCGATGTACGCACGTTGCTCCGAGAGCCAATCCATGTCAAAGATTACCTCAAACTCTACTATCGGCAGTAATGACACTTCCAAGTCAAACTCTTGACTCCCTATCCTCACCTTTACGCAACAAACTCTATCTGCGCTCATCGAGCATCCATTAGGCAGCAACACATCCAGTTTATCCTTTTCTACAGAAGGCATTGGAACATGCATTCTGCGTCTCTTGTTTTGAGAATAACAAATCTCACTGTGTATTTGATCACGTTTGTTGTGTGTTTATAGTGTGCAGGTTTACAAGTGTGAAGAATGAAATAATCAAGTTCTGACACCTACCGCCGCGCGCTAGCGCTACCGCCGAGCGCTAGTCTTGAATTAAACTGAATGAAATCTCGAGAACCTACCGCATGACACTAGCCTTTACCGTTGTACGCTAGCGCTCTCAACAATCGTCGAGATGATTCATCGGGAAGAGTGAACTACCTCCAGATGATAGTTGGGTACTGCGTCGCGGTATCATTAAAAAGAGGAAAAATATTTTCTGGGATATTTTTCCAAATATGCTGGACAGCTGTCACTTCGTGCGCATCAACCTACCGTCGGGCGCTAGCTCTACTGCTGGTGGTAGCTTAATTTAAAATGACTATAAAAGCCTGCTAATCTTCAACTGATTAAGGTGCAGAAAAGGAAAGAGCTCTCACGGTATCAGGAAACAACAAATATAGCATGATTTGATTGAAAAGTCAGTAGGTGCATCAAATATCAATAGAAAGGCAATGATATATTTTATTTTCATGAGAATAACTTATTTCTTAGCATGAAGGCGAAATCCACGAAATTGAAAATAAGAAAAGGAGGGATTTTATTCACTGCGAGCTATTGCCGAAGCTACCACCAAAGCTACCGCCACACGGTAGCTTCCTACACAACCATCTCTATTTAAAATAGCCCGAAATTGAGTTTTTGGCGACGATTTTTCATGAAATTTGAAAGGGGAGTTCGCCCTAGCCATCTAAAGGAAAGGGAGGGGTCATCCTAACTCATAGAGTAGGAGAGTTCTTCAGAGCAGATCAAAAGGAATTCATGTGCAAGGATTGAAGGCTACCAATATGATGATCAAGAATCCTTCATCCTAATATTCATGTGAAGGATCCTCGCAACAAAAAATATTGGGTTTTTCTATATGTCACAACCTTGTGAATAGCGGAATAAGGAAATAAAAAAAAACCCAAAAGAAATAGATCTTGCGATGAACATTAATCAAGAAGTAAAGTTGCTGTAAATAAAATGTACCTTTGTGGGATTGAGTCACTACTCAACCGAGATGCTCCAAGATATCTTGCGAACACTAATGGTTGGAAGAAAGAACTCTGTGTCTTCACAAACTACATGATCTGCTCCAGAAGAGGCGGCGACGACGGGCGCTAGAAACGGGCTGAGCGAAGACAATGAGATCAAGATGTTCAGAAATGATTTTTGTCGGCCTTTTCCTCTCAGGTAACTGTCACACTTTCACGCGCTTAGTAAAAACCCTGAGACATCTTCTATTTATACCCAAAGGAATAAACAGCAGAAAGTCATCTCTATCAGCAGAACCATAACACATAGAGGTTATCTCGATGAATCAACACTTGACACGACAAAGCGTCGAGTGGTCTCAACGCACTCAATGCTAGTACTCTATGAATCAACACTTGACTCGATGAAGCATTGAGTGGTCTCAACTCACTTAACACTTGGCTGAGTGGTCTCAATGCACAACCCGACGAATCAACACTTGACTTGATGAAGCGTCGAGTGGTCTCGACACACTCAATGCCTGGCTAAGTGTACTCAATGCACTTAACTCTTGGTAGTGTGCTCTCGAAATACTAAATGCCGGACAGGGTGGTCTCAACACACTCAATGCCTGGCAGTGCTTAGTCCTTCACTCATCACATATGAGTAAGACCAACATAATACATTCCTATAATTTCTCCAAATGCTCTTTTATGCGACCTTGTAGGCTCATATTGCGTTGGCAGTGAGACTACATGCTTGATCACTTTCAGATCACAATGGTAACACCAACAGTCTCCCAATTAATCTTGAAAGTATCATACAAAGCTTCACAAACAATGAGCAGCATTTAGCAATGCATCATTTCTCCCCAAGCAATAAGAGTTTAAAACTCAAGATCCATTGTGACTAATGTATCAGTGTTATCATGTCCCTTTGTCCCTTACATCCGGATAGAACTAGAGGTATAGACCGTATCACCCTCATAATTATTCAATCCTAGTTTCTTGATCTAGAATGGACTGCCAGAAATCGGTGAGTCCAATATTATATATTGACTCAACAAAGCATGACAATGCATTTCTCAATCTCATTCCATCAAGGGGCCCATGGATGCAACTCCTGTCATATAGGAGGACGAAACCCATTTCTGTCCACACGCAAACACCAAATGATTCGTAATGTACACAATAACCACTTTTATGATCCAACTTTCTCAAGACTAGACTTTTGATAGCATCAAAGCACGCTCTTCCTCACTTGATGAATGTTGTGACTTCAGGTCAAAGGACCACACACACCATTGCCACTTGAGACATACTTGTGACATGTTCATATAACAATTCTCAAAGTATTCTCATGGTGGGTCTGTCCAGTACAACTTGTTCACTAACAAGTACTCATGTGATGACTTGATATCACAATATCATGATATGTGAGAGCCGATCATCAGTCAACACACATGCTAGTCTTAATATATCATCATCACCCTTAGCTTCTAAGATGACACGCCGACTAAGGACCATTTAAGAATGAAGCTTCTAAGAACATAAGCTCTTACATTCAAGGCACCACTTGACTCCTATGGAAGCAATTATTCTAAGAGCATTTATTATGTTAAATTAATCTATCATAATAGAAATAAATTTACACAATAAAAGAACTTACCATAAATATAAATTTGAAATGTATAGTACTCTATTCATCAAATGAATTATTACAACCGACAAATAAACAACCCATAAGACTCCTACTAGAGTTGATCATTCAGGTATATAATACCCATTGATCTAACATGACCATCATGCTTTCTCTATGCGGGCTTTGTCAGTGGATCCATAATATTTTCTTCCGTCGGCACTCTACAAATGTTCACATCTCCTCGACCGACAATCTCACGAATAAGATGGAATCCTCGAAGTATGTGCTTGGAGCGGTGATGAGATCTAGGTTCTGAAGCAAGTGCAATTGCACTGTTGTTGTCAGAATAGAGAACTACGGGACCAACAATGCTAGGAACTACATCTAGCTCGCCGATGAACTTCCTAATCCATACAGTCTCCTTCATCGCATTTGCAGTAGCGATATACTCGGCCACAGTTGTAGAATCATCAACTATCTCCTACTTGGAACTCTTCCAGCTAACATCTCTTCCATTTAGGCAAAATACAAACCCTGACTGAGACTTTAAGTCATCCCTACCAGTTTGGAAGCTAGCATCTGTGTAACCCTTTACAATGAGCTCTTCCTCTCCACCTAATACCAAGAACAAATCCTTAGTAAGTCCACCTAGTGCCAACTACCTTCACCTATGGGGGGGGAATAGGTGTCTTGCAGCATTTTTGCGGAATTAAAATTGTACCTGCACAAATAAACCAAACAACACAGCACAGAAAGACACGGGCAAATTATTATGGTTCCCCGATTTGGGTACGTCCACTCTCCCCCTTCGACCTATCTCCCAACCAGGGACGACTCAGTCACTTCACCAACAGGATTGAAATCCAATCCTCACACTAACGGAAGGAACCCTTCCAAACGAAGGAGTCACCACTCCTACACCACGGGTTGTACCCAACCCTTACAACTAGGAACCAACGTTCCTTTACAACAAAATTGAAAATGAAGTGTATAAGAAATATAAACTACTTATGGAGAATAAGGTGTCCCTCTTCGTTCAATGACATGTTCTTGAAGACGACGAAGAGTCTATGACCTTAGATCTCACTTGGAAAGGATCTTCTCTAGATCGGCGACGGCAAAGAATGAGGCGGCGATGCTATGTAGATCCAAACTTCGTAGCTAAGCCGGCAAGGTCTACCAATGGTCTTTCTTGGATCAATCGTCTTAATCGATTCGGATAGGGAAGGTATTCCCGATCTACAAATCAAGAGACAAAGGTTCTCAAGAAGGACTCGTGAGACGCGTTGCGAGATAGAGCTTCTATCGTCGGGAGATCAGGAAGTAACCACGATCAGCGGCGGCGACCAACTAACACGAGCGGCGACGGCGACGGCGACGGCGACGGAACAAGCCTCACGATGTAGGTCACGTTGGCGGCTCGGCTTTTCTTCTTCTCTGTTCGTTCTTTTTACTGTTCAACATACCGATGTATTTATACAATAGCATGATCCAATATGATCGTTATGGGCCCCACCAGTAATAACCCTAAGTTCGGCTCCAAATAGCGCGTGTTAACTTGGACCGGTCCAGAGAATAGCAGAAATTTGCCTAAGTCAAATTCGGCGAGAATCGTAAGTGATTCTCAACGAATCGGCGAGAATCACCTACGATTCTCGCCGAATTCCACTTAGCAGAATTCTAGCTACATAGAAATAGCAAGCCAGAGAGAATCAGCGGGAATCACAATTGATTCTCGCCGAATCGTCGAGAATGCAGAGTCATTCTCGACGAATCGGCGAGAATCACTTCGTGATTCTCGACGATTCTGCCTTAGTAGAATTAAGGGCGGCGTCGAGACAGCCGACAACATTCGGCGAGAATCAGCGAGTGATTCTCGTCGATTCGGCAAGAATCACTAGTGATTCTTGTCGAATCGGCGAGAATCACTTTGTGATTCTCGACGATTTCTACTTAGACGATTTTCGCCTTTCTTCCCTTGAGCTGGTCTTTGGCCCATCCTTGCTCCTTGTCTGCTCTTGATCTTTCTTAACCCTGTGCTTGAAAGTAAGTACACTCCAATAGAGAGAGTACACGTAAGCCAACACACTGATCTGCTCAACGAGGGATTACGTTGCACAGACCCGTGTTTATTGACCTACTGCACCCTGACATTGGTGTGTACTTAGCGAGGAATAACTGCAAGCACAACTTGAAGACAAGTGATCAAATACATTGTCAATTCACCTTAGCTGGTCCAGGGGCTTCTTCAAATCAGGTACATTGTGAATACAATACCCAACAATCTCCCCCTATTTGAATAAGCCTAAACCCTACAAGCTAAGGTGAATATAACAGATGGAAGAAAAACATAAACTGAATAATCAGTTGAGAAAGAATTTCCATGCCATTATCTTTAGAGCATTTGGAGCATACTTTGCGAGAGCACCTTAGCCCTTAGCACCTTAGCCGAGAGGGCAATCTCCCCCTTTTTGGCTTCTACAAATCTGGGACTTTAGCACTTGCCACAATGCTCCCCCTCAGTTCTTGCATTTGGGCTTACACTTGAGTTTCTTGCGGATGCTCCCCCTTGATCCAAGAGCCGGGAGTCTCTGTATTCTTCATTCCTCAAGGTTTAGAATACCCAGTTCAGTTTTGAAGAGACCGAACTTTGCTTCATCTAGGGGCTCTTTAAAAAATATCTGTAATCTGCTTATTCGTGAGGACATAGCAGAGAGAGATGTCCTTGTTTTCCACATGATCCCGAATGAAGTGGTAGCGCACTTCCATATGCTTCGTCCTGCTGTGCGAGACGGGATTGTTCGCAATAGCTATAGCACTTGAGGAGTCGCAGTACATTGGTACTTCTTTGAACTGAAGGTCATAGTCTGCTGGCTGATTTTTGATCCATAGAAGTTGTGCGCAACACAATTCTGCTTCTTACTATTCCATGATATATGCCTTCTTCCGAGGAATTGACACGTCCCGGAAGTGCTTTTTCGATCATCCCTGCTTCGTGACGAAGCTCTAGCAGTCTGGCCTCGGGAGCTCTGACATCTTCTCGGGCTTCTCCTTCTTTTGGAAGATTTTCTCCATCCTGCTCGTCAACTTCTCCAGCTGACGTCGAGGTGGAAACCTTGACGTACTTGGGAGTTGCAACTTTAGCAGTCTCATCTGAACTTAGCTATTCAAGCCTTGCACCGTAGTTAGCGTTATCTCTTTTCCCTTAATCTTATTCCATGGCAAGCCTGAAACATCTCTTGTCTAGGTCCCATCATGTACATGGGTACCTAGATTATCCTGCAAAAAAGAATAACCTTTCCTTAGGAACCCAATATGTATTGGGTCCTAGGTTCTTGTCAGCATAAAATCTTGAATGCCTTCCCACAGGAATCCTGTCAGGAAGGCTAACTCTGCCCAGAGGAGGTGGATATGCCCCTGCCCTTGACACAGAGGGGTTGTGCCAGCAATTTATGGCAAAGTGACCTACCTTGCCACAACACCAACACTCGTGAATGTTGTGTCGCCTTTTCAGACCTGACCTACTGACTGAGGTAGTCATGATCTCAGGTCTAAACAGGATAGAGCCGGTTCTGCTCACAACTTTGCCTTTTCCACCTTGACATATGGGAGGGAGGAAAGAATGCATGTGGTGCGAGTCATGAGGCTTGGGAGGTGGTGCCTTCCTTTCAGTCAGCACGCCCCCAAAGGCCCCACGGGAGCTTACTACATTTTTCCAGACCCCCCTTTCCTGTGTCCTAAGGTGGACAGTACTGCCGTGAGAGCTGGTTCCGGCAGATTCATGACGAGTTGGGGCAGAGGCCGAGAATACAAATGGTTCAGGATGAGCCTTAGGTATTCTCTCATGGGTGGCCATGACACCCTTGCACTGTGGGTGTTTCCACATGAGGGCTGGTCATCCTTGCAGTGACCACAGTTGTTCTTGTGGTCATACCTGAAGGCATGATGAGTGCCATTCCTACTTGGGGTGGGAGGTCTGAACACAGTCTCCCCATTTCTCCATGAATTAAGAATTCGGGAGATCCACCCATTTTCTTCTTTTCTCTTGATAGCATCTATCGCGGAAAAGTTAGAAACTATTCTCTTCTCGGTCTCTAGATGACTTTCTAGATCCGAGATATTTGAGTCCTTTACCTTGATGGATTCCAATTGGATATCCATCAAGATCTTCAGCTGAGCAATCTCCTTAGCTTGCTCCTCAACAAGTAAGTTGCTCTTCTGAAGAGCACACTGAAGGGATTCAAGATTTTCAATCTTCTGATTGAAGCTATCCATATCCCTTGCATCACTAGAGGGACAATCCTCTGAACTATTCCTGTCTTCAGGAACTGCAAAAGGAGAGGGGCATGATGAAGAAGTTACCTGCTCCTGGCTTTGCTGTTCAGGGTTACCGTCAAGATCGGCTGAGACTGTTGAGTCAGCTTCATCAGAACTGCTTTCCTCAACTTCTTCTTCAGTCTCTGACAAGGACACAGGAGCCCTGATACTGATAGATTGATCATGCCCTTCATCTTAAGAAATGAGGACCCCCACATAGGCTTCATCCTCTTGCTGACCACTGATCCCTTCTTTCTCTGATCCCTCCATGAGGTCTGAGATGGTTTGCCACATGGATATGACCGTCCTACACTTGTCCAATTTAGAGCGAGATGGTCCAGACCAGACATCAGTGATGATCTGACGAATCACCTTGTCCAGGTTGAACAGTGAGGGCTCTGTCTCCGACATCTCTTTGGGGCACTAAAGGATTTGGAGATCTTTCCCCGAGCTGGAAGCCTCCATGGGAATGAAGGGACCCTCTTCCAGAATGAGTGATGCTCGAGGGTCGAGGGCCTCCATATGAAATAGTACTCTCATCTTCCATACAGGATAGTACTCTTTTGTACATGAGGGGAGTCTTAGAGGAGGGACATCATAATCCAACTCCATGCTTGAGTCTGATCTTCTTGTTGACACTAGATACAGGAACTTACTCGAGGTGTTAACCCCTTTGATGAGTAACCTCCCTCTGATACCACTTGAAAGTCCACCTAGTGCCAACTACCTTCACCTATGGGGGGGGGGGTGGAATAGGTGTCTTGCAGTGTTTTTGCGGAATTAAAATTATACCTGCACAAATAAACCAAACAATACAGCACAGAAAGACACAGGCAAATTATAGTGGTTCCCCGATTTGGGTACGTCCACTCTCCCCCTTTGACCTATCTCCCAACCAGGGACGACTCGGTCACTTCACCAACAGGATTGAAATCCAATCCTCACACTAACGGAAGGAACCCTTTCAAACGAAGGAGTCACCACTCCTACACCACGGGTTCCACCCAACCCTTACAACTAGGAACCAACGTTCCTTTACAACAAAATTGAATATGGAGTGTATAAGAAATACAAACTACTTATGGAGAATAAGGTGTCCCTCTTCGTTTAATGACGTGTTCTTGAAGACGACGAAGAGTCCACGACCTTAGATCTCACTTGGAAAGGATCTTATCTAGATCGGCGGCGGCAAAGAATGAGGCGGCGATGCTATGTAGATCCAAACTTCGTAGCTAAGCTGGCAAGGTCTACCAACGGTCTTTCTTGTATCAATCATCTCAATCGATTCGGATAGGGAAGGTATTCCCGATCTACAAATCAAGAGACAAAGGTTCTCAAGAAGGACTCGTGAGACGCATTGCGAGACAGAGCTTCTGTCGCTGGGAGATCAGGAAGTAACCACGATCAGCGGCGGCGACCAACTAACACGAGCGGCGACGGCGACGGAACAAGCCTCGCGATCTAGGTCACGTCGGCGGCTCGGCTTTTCTTCTTCTCTGTTCGTTCTTTTTACTGTTCAACATACTGATGTATTTATACAATAGCATGATCCAATATGACCATTGTGGGCCCCACCAGTAATAACGCTAAGTCCGGCTCCAAACAGCGCGTGTTAACTTGGACCGGTCTAGAGAATAGCAGAAATTTGCCTAAGTCAAATTCGGCGAGAATCGTAAGTGATTCTCGACGAATCGGCGAGAATCACCTACGATTCTCGCCGAATTCCACTTAGCAGAATTCTAGCTACATAGAAATAGCAAGCCGGAGAGAATCTGCGGGAATCACAATTGATTCTCGCCGAATCGTCGAGAATGCAGAGTCATTCTCGACGAATCGGCGAGAATCACTTCGTGATTCTCGACGATTCTGCCTTAGTAGAATTCAGGGCCGCGTCGAGACAGCCGGCAGCATTCGGCGAGAATCAGCGAGTGATTCACTTCGAATCGGCGAGAATCACTAGTGATTCTCGTCGAATCGGCGAGAATCACTTAGTGATTCTCGACGATTTCTACTTAGACAATTTTCTCCTTTCTTCCCTTGAGCTGGTCTTTGGCCCATCCTTGCTCCTTGTCTGCTCTTGATCTTTCTTAACCCTGTGCTTGAAAGTAAGTACACTCCAATAGAGAGAGTACACGTAAGCCAACACACTGATCTGCTCAACGAGGGATTACGTTGTACAGACCAGTGTATATTGACCTACTGCACCCTGACATTGGTGTGTACTTAGCGAGGAATAACTGCAAGCACAACTTTAAGACAAGTTATCAAATACATTGTCAATTCACCTTAGCTGGTCCAGGGGCTTATTCAAATCAGGTACATTGTGGATACAATACCCAACACTTAGTCCTTCTCAAGTACTTTAAGATATTCTTGACAGCTATCCAGTGACTATCACCGGGATCAGACTGATACCTGCTAGTCATGCTCAAAGCATAAGAGACATCAGGTCGAGTACATATCATTGTACACATGATTGATCCAATTACCGAAGCATATGGAATCAACTTCATATGGTCCTTATCTTCACAAGATTTAGATCACTGGTCCTTAGAGAGACTCACACCATGAGATATGGTTAAGAATTCTTTCTTGGACTCAAGCATGTTTAACTCCTTCAACACTTTCTCAATATATGTACTTTGGGTCAAACCTAACAACTTCTTCGATCTATCTCTATAGATCTTAATACGAAGTATATAAGTCGCTTCACCCAAGTCTTTCATAGAAAAGAAATTCCCTAGGTTATTCTTAATAACTTGTAGGGTCGATTTGTCATTCCCGATCAACAGTATATCATATACATACAATATCATGAAGACAACAATGCTCATACTAATCCTATTGTAAACACACGGTTCATCCTCGTTCTTAATAAAACCAAACTCTTTGATCTTTTCATCAAAACGAAGATTCTAACTTCGAGAAGCCTGTTTTTATCCATAAATGGATCTATGCAACTTGCATATTTTAGCAGCTTCACTTTGAGATACAAAACCCTTGAGTTATGTAATATACACTTCCTCTAGGAGGTTTCTATTTTGGAAAGCCATTTTGACATCCATCTACTAGATCTTGTAGTTATAATACGCAGCAATAATAAACAAAATTTTGTTGGACTTAACCATAGCCATAGGGGAAAAGGTCTCATCATAGTCAATACCATGAATTTACTTGAAACCTTTAGCCACTAGTCGCCCTTTGAATGTCTGTACATTCTCATCTATGTCGGTCTTCTTCTTGAAGACCCAGCCCTTCAGGTGGTTCCACCAAGATCAAAACTTGGTTTGCATACATGAATTCCATTTCAGATTTCATGGCCTCAAGTCACTTCTTAGAGTCCTGTCCACTCATAGATTCTTGGTAGGTTGCAGGATCATCATCATGATCCATAAGCTACACATTACCTACTTGAGACACAAGAAATCTACATCTCTCCGGCTCAAACCTTGGTCTACCAGATCTACGTAGAACTTATGTTTCTTGAGCAGGTTCTCTAGCTATAACATCTTGTAGTTCTTGCTTAGGTTTTAATTCCGATTCATTTACTGTTTGTGGTTCTTAAATTTCTTCATGTTTTACCCTGGTAGTTTTTCTACTTAAGAACTCTTTCTCAAGAATGACACCGGTCCTCGCGACAAACACTTTGCCCTCAGATGATATGTAGAAATAATACTCTTTAGTTTCCTTAGGATACCCCCACAAGATAACATTTATCCGACTTGGGTTCCAGCTTTTCAGGTATTTGACATCTCACATATGCCTCACAGCCCCAAATATTAATGAAATACAAATTAGGATGCTTCCCCATCCATATCTCATATGGTGTCTTTAGAACCATTTTCGTTGGGGCACAATTTAGTGTAAAAGCAGCAGTCTCTAGAGCAAAACCCTAAAAAGGAAACATGCAAATCTGCATGACTCATCATCGACCGTACCATATCTAATAGAGTATGATTCCTTAGCTTAGACACACCATTAGGCTGTGGCGTTCTGGTTGGTGTGAGTTGTGATACAATATCACACTCTTTCATATGATCACAAAACTCATGACTTAGGTATTTGTTACCTCGATCAGATTGAAGTGCTTTAACCCACTTACTCATCTAGTTCTCTACTTCATTCTTAAACTCTTTGAACTTTTCAAAGGTTTCAGATTTGCACTTCATAAGATACACATATCTGTATCTATTGAAATCATTAGCAAATGTGACAAAGTAGAAATACCCACCTCTAGCCATAGAATTCATGGGTCTGCATACATCACTATGTATTATACCCAAGAGATCATCAACCCGCTCATTAAAACCAATGAAAGGGATTTTTGTCATCTTGCCTAACAAACATGATTCACATATGTCAAATGATTCATAATCAAATGAGTCCAGTAGTCCATCTTTATGGAGCTTGGATATGCAATTCTCATTTATATGGCCCAAACGACAATGTTAAAGGTACATAGAATTTGAGTCATTTGTTTTTTGTCTTTTAGTATTTTCTATAAAATATATTTGATGGTCTAAATTTAAAACATATAAACCATTAAACATTTGGGCTACACCATTACAAACATCATTCATAAAAATTGAAGAACAATTGTTCTTAATTATAAACAAAAATCCTTTCATGTTAAGACATGATATGGATATAATGTTTCTAGTTATGGAAGGAACATAATAGTAATTATCAAGTTCTATTACAAGCTCATTGGATAAAGAAAGACGGTAAACTCCTATGACAACATCAACAACTCTTGATCCATTATCATCACACAGGTTCACCTCTCCTTTACTCAGCATTCTTCTCCTTCTCAATTCCTGCACATTTATACAAATGTAAGAATCACATCTGGAATCTAATATCCAAGATGAAGGAGCAGAAATGTTTATCTCTATAACATAAATACTTGAAGCTGAAGTCATACCTCCCTTCATTTTCTACAGACCCTCAATATAAGAAGGACAGTTCCTCCTCCAATGACCAGCCTTGCCACAGTGGTGGCATTTCCTTTCCTTCGTCAAGTCTTTCTTCTTTAGTGTTGAAGACTTGGGCTCAAGAGATGACTTAGGTCTAACCTTAGTCTTCTTGAAACCCTTGGCCTTGCCCTTGTCTTTATGCACCATCAGTATGGGGCTAGCATGCTTGATCTTCTTCATATCGATCTCGACAGTTCAAAACATGCCTAGGAGCTCGGGCAGTGTCTTGTCAATTTCATTCATATTTTAATTTAAGACAAACTGCTCGTAATTGTCTGGCAACGATTGTAGGATCAGGTATGTAACCAACTCTAGGCATAGAAGAAAACCTAGTCTTTCAAGGATCTTTATATACTCAATAATCATGAGTATGTGGGTCCCTACTAGGTCTCGAGCTCCCATCTTACATTGAAACAACGTCTTGGTGACGTCAAACCTCTCTTGTTGAGCTTGCCCTTGAAACATTTTCTTATAGTGCTCGTTAATGTCCTTGCAACCCATGTTCTCATGTTGCTTCTGAAGCTCAGAATTTATGGTGGCGAGCATGAGACATTCGACATCCAAGGAGTCATCTTGATTATTGGAACCCTAGTTCTGATTTGGGCAAGGATTACTATTAGGATGCTTAGATTGACCCATCTTGTATAGTCTAAGGTCATAGGATTTCCCAGGGTTTTGACTTTGAAGATTTCAAGTTCAGGAAATTTAGTTCGATGATAGTCGAACTCAGCTCGAAGATCATCGATCTCAGATTGACGAACTCAGAGTTCCTTCTATGCATTGAGCTCGACGAAAGTCCAACTAAGATCAACGAATGATGATCTCAAGTCAGAAACTTAGCTCGATGAAAGACAAGCCCAGATCGACGAACTCCGAGCTCAAGTCGATGAACGCTGATCTCAAGTCAAAAACTCAGGTCGATGAAATGATTATTGTGATCGACGATTTCTTTAGGCAGTTGCAGTTACTAAAGACAGAATAAATTCAAGGATTAATTACAGCCAATTAAACTCAGATACTTAATGCTAAATATTCTTAATGAATGTAGCTGTTCTAAGGCATCATTAAATATGGATTAAATCAGAGAGTTTAATGTTATTTGATTCCCAAGGTAGCTACCATTCTCGGGAAATGCTTCAGCCGTTTCGGATGAAATAAATTCAAAGGTTTGAATTCCCCTCAAGATATTTTGATATATATTATCAGAAGTTTTCTGCTTCAGACAAGATTACAAAGTTAGGACAGATTCCAGGTATACAGATTGATACTGTTACATATATAGATCAACACATTCAATTTTACAGAGAATTTGCTTCAGTCTCTGCAATTGCAAAGTCTTCACCAGTCAAGGACAAGAAGGCCTACACCCTAAAGAAAGGACTCCCTCTCCCGATCACAATCTCTACACAAATCAGGGGGAGCTCTTTGCATCTTCAACATCAACTAAAGTCTTCTCAGAGTTTTGAGACAGAGAGGACAACACATTTTCATGTTTCATTTCATGTGTACAGGGTTTTAACTCCCTTCAAAAGTTAGTCCCTTTTGGTTGTTAAGTCTCCTGATCAAAAGACTTAGATTGGTTTTTGGGCACCTGATCAAAAGCTCAAAGGGTTGCTAGATCTCCCTTAGAAAATAGATCTTGTGGTGACATGGCACCTGAGCAAAAACCTGTGGTGGCAGGGCACCTGATCAAAAACCTATAGTGGATTCCTACCAGGGTGGTAGAAGAGTAGATATACCCAGGTTTATTGGGAAACCACTATAAACTCCTTGTGTCGTCTGGTTTGCTTTTACTTTTTGCTTGTGTGCTGTGATATTTCTTTTTATACTTATATATATCACTTTATTTTAATCTGCTATAAAAACAAGTTAATAAATTTTAATACTTTATTCCCCCCCACTCTAGAGTAAGTAAGATCTATCCCTCACTTTCAATTGGTATCAAAGGGTAAGGTTATTTGGTTTCACAGGCTAACACCTGAACCAAAAGATCTTTGATAGATCTTATTTACTCTAGTTTGTCTTTTATATCATGTCACAAAATAAGGAGTATTCAAGCACCAGACCTCCAGTGTGTAATCTGAATAAGTTTGTACTTTGGAAGGTAAGGATTAGGCTTTACATGAATTTCATTGATGATGATATTTATAATTTCATTTTGACAGGTCCCCCTACACCAACTGCAACAACAAGCACAATTACAGTTCAACCACTTGAGTGGACTGATGCTCAGAAGAAGCTGAAAATTACAAATGCCAAAGCCATGAACATTTTGGCTCAATCAATGTCTGATGACATTTTTCAAGAAGTTGTTGAATGCTCTTCAGCAAAGGATATTTGGGACTCCGTCACAACAATGGTTGCTGAAATATGGAGTGAATCAGATTCAGAAACTTCATCCTGTACAACTAAAGATGAAGAAGAATCAAGAGCAGGAGAATTCAGTCTAATGGCAATAAATGCATCCTGCAATAATTCTGATTCAGAATCTGAGTCTGAAGAAGACCAAGTAATCTCTTCTTTTGATTTCACTTCAGAACATTTTAAAACAAATTTTAAATTATTATGTGAAGATTTGATTCAATCTGAGAAGGAAATAAAACTTCTAAGAGAGAAATTAACTGAACAAAATAATCTATCTTCTGAAAACATAAAACTTAAAGAAGATTTAAAAAATACTCTTGAACAGATAGTTTCTTTAAAATCAGCTAAAGAGAAAGAAAAGTTAGAAGATTTAGATAAAGTAACTGAAGTTTTACATAATATTAAACCAAAACCAATTAAGAATTTTCAGAAAAATTATCTTCAAAATAATTTGCCGAATCGAGATCGACGAAATCAGCATCATTCGTCGAACTCCGATCTACTAACTATGAACGCTAGATTTCAGTATAATTATCAACTAAACTGTGATTGACGAAATCCATATGATTCGTCGAACCGAGATCGACGAACATGGAACACAGAAAATAACTATTATCATTCTGTGAATGGAGATCGATGAACCCACTTCCATTCGTCGAACTTAGATCGACGAAATCAATATGATTCGTCGAACTCAAATTTTCAAAACAAAAATTTTAATTCATTTCAAAATTATAATCAAACACAGAAATTTATGAATCCTTTTCCTTAATGGATCATCCCTCCTAGGAAACATCATCCAATAGGTTATAAAGATCAACTAGAGTGTTCTTATATATCCAATTATTATTATGAAAGAAAATTAGGACCCAAGGTAACCTGGGTCGAGAACACCTAACCTTCTTTGCAGGAAAAGAACTATCCTATCACAGAGGAATAATGGTATTTGATAGTATCCAGAAGCTGTTGTGTCTACAACCTCTTTTCAGAAAATCTATAGGTTGTCAAGATCTAAAGCTGAGCAAAAGAGAAGCTGAAGATTCTACCAGAGAGCTTTCTCTCACCAAATCATCTTCAGTTCTTCCATCAGCAGTTCCTCAGAAAGATTCTCTATTTTTGTTTATAACTTTGAATCTTTGTCATTTATAGACCTTCTAAAAGCACCTTTGTATATCTATTGAAGATTTATAATTCAGTTAGATTTCTTTATGCTTTATTTTCTATTTTTGTAAATAGTATCCTCACTCAAATAGGGGGAGATTGTTAGAACCATAGTTCTAATTTGGGCAAGGATTATTATTAGGATGCTTAGATTGACCCATCTTGTATAGTCTAGGGTCATAGGATTTTCCAGGGTTTTGACTTTGAAGATTTCAATTTCAGGAAATTTAGTTCGACGATAGTCAAACTCAGCTCGATGATTGTCGATCTTAGATCGACGAACTCAGGAGTCCTTCTCTGAGTTGAGCTCGACGAAAGTCCAGCTGAGATCGACGAACGTTGATCTCAAGTTAGAAACTTAGCTCGATGAAAGCTAAGCCCAGATCGACGAACTCCGAGCTCAGGTCGACAAACGTTGATCTCAAGTCAAAAACTCAGGTCGATGAAATGATTGCTGGGATTGACGATTTCTTTAGGCAGTTGCAGTTACTAAAGACAGAATAAATTCAAGGATTAATTACCGCTAATTAAACTCAGATACTTAATGCTAAATATTCTTAATGAATATAGTCGTTCTAAGGCAACATTAAATATGAATTAAATCAGAGAGTTTAATGTTATTTGATTCCCAAGGCAGCTACCATTCTCGGTAAATACTTAAGCCATTTTAGATGAAATGAATTCAAAGGTTTGCATTCCCCTCATGGTATTTTGATATATATTATCAGAAGTTTTCTGCTTCAGACAAGATTAACAAGTTAGGACAGATTACAGGGATACAAATTGAGACTGTTACAGATATATATCAACACATTTAGTTTTATAGAGAATCTGCTTCATTCTCTACAATTGCAAAGTCTTCACCAGTCAAAGACAAGAAGGCCTACACCCTGAATAAAGGACTCCCTCTCCTAATCACAATCTCTACAAAAATCAGGGGTAACTCTTTGCATCTTCGACATCAACTAAAGTCTTCTCAGATATTTAAGAAGAACAGGAAAACACATTTTCATGTTCCATTTCCTGTGTACAGGGTTTTAACTCCCTTCAAAAGTTAGCCCCTTTTGGTTGTTAAGTCTCCTGATCAAAAGACTTAGATTGGTTTTTGGGCACCTGATCAAAAGCTCAAAGTGTTGCTAGATCTCTCTTAGAAAATAGATCTTGTGGTGACAGGGCACATGAGAAAAAACCTGTGGTGGCAGGGCACCTGATCAAAAACTTGTAGTAGATTTCTATCAGGGTGGTAGAAGAGTGGATGTACCCAGATTTATTGGGGAACCACTATCAACTCCTTGTGTCGTCTGGTTTGCCTTTACTTTTTGTCGATGTATTGTGATATTTCTTTTTATACTTATATATATCACTTTATTTTAATCCGCTATAAAAACAAGTTAATAAATTTTAATACTCTATTTACCCCCACTCTAGAGTAAGTAAGATCTATCCCTCACTTTCATTGATACTACTTATAAGCATTTTTATCAGCTCGGGACACATTCTTGATTGGCTCTTCAGGGGAATCCTCTTCCAATACATAGAGCTTACGCTCTTGCTTAAGAATAATTCTCAAGCTCCAGTACCAATCCAAATAATTTGTCCCACTCAGTTTCTCCTTCTCAAGGATAGCTCTGAGGGACAAGGTGGAGTGAGATCCATTTGCCAAGGAAATTCTACATGGATTTATGCAAAGAAAAAAAACTCAGTACTACATTTCAAAATATATTTGTATTTCAATTAGGACTTTAATTAAAATTACTCCCACTATTTTAGTGAAATTGATAACCCTCAATATCAATTCAGAGAGTTTATGCGAGCTACTCTCTTAGTAGACAAGATCCATATTTCACCAACACCATGAGTCAGCTTTGGCTTTTCTCTCATAATGCAGTTATTTAGGTAGGCAACGCTTGCCGATTGCATCATTATGCAACTCTTATATGGTTGGTGAATAACTTTTTATTCGCATCCAACATATGGTGCATGTCAACCCTATGCCTCTGGGCACTCAACTTTGAGGTCACCCAATAAAGTTTGACCCGATGTCGACAGTGAGATATCACAATTATCCGCTCACACCCTTACCAAGATAGATTAATGCATCTTGTTTTAGCAAACCCACACTTTATCGATCGAGGCAGGAAGAGTGTCATCTATCGAAAGACATCCGACTACTTAATATTGCTTAAGAGATTTTAAGATAATTGATTAACACTTAATCATGATTAATAATTAACAATTGTGCACATTCACAAAATAAAACTGCATCACTCACAATCCAAATACATCCCAGATATGCACATGAAAAATCACCAACACTTGGCAAATTGGGCTAAATCTGAACATCTAGAACCCTTCTAAATCTTCAAATTTACATGTATTAGATATGAGCAACTCTAACTCCACTTACACAGAAGACAAGCTTGTCTCTCTATGTGAGATTCAAAATCTTACACACTTGGTTTCACAAAACAATAAGAGGGACGATTACTATTAAGGAGAAACAAGGATATCACAAAGAAATCACATGCGTTCTTGGCGGGGTTCTAAGAATAGATTTGGGCATTTAGAACACTTCTACATTTACAAATCTGCACGCAATAGATTTAACAACTTTTGAAACAATGATCATCGATCAACCTCGCACTGATACCATTGTTGGGTTTTTCTATACATCACAACACTTGTGTGTAGCGGAATAAGGAAACAAGAAAAACCCAAAAGAAATAGATCTTACGATGAACATTGATCAAGAAGTAAAGCGAATGTAAATAAAATTTACCTTTGTGGGATTAAGTCACTACTCAATTACCGAGATTATCCAAGAAATCCGGCAAACACTTACGGCGGGAGTTCCGAGCGCAAAATTGTGTCCACGCCTCTACAGGTTATCCACACAAATGAGAGAACCCTTAGACTCTTGTCACACAAGATCTTGGTTGGAGGAAAGCACTTTGCGTCTTCACAGACTGTTAGATCTGCTCCAGAAGAGGCGGTGATGACGGGCACTGAAAACAGGCTGAGCAGCGGTGACGGGATCAGGACTTTTAGAAATGATTTCCGTCGGCCTTTTCCTCTCGGGTTACTGTCGCACTTTCATGCGCTTAGTAAAAACCCTAAAACATCTTCTATTTATACCAAAAGGAATAAATAGCAGAAATTCATCGTTATCGGCAGACCCATGACACATGGAAGTTATCTTGACGAATCAACACTTGAATCGACGAAGCGTCAAGTGGTCTCAACGCACTCAATGCCAGCACTCGACAAATCAACACTTGACTCGATGAAGCGTCGAGTGATCTCAACGCACTCAACGCCTGGCTGAGTGGTCTCAACGCACAACTCGATGAATCAACACTTGACTTTACGAAGCATCGAGTAGTCTCGACACACTCCACGCATGGATGAGTGGACTCAACGCACTCAACACCTGGTAGTGTGGTAACGACGCACTCAATGCTTGACAGCGTGGTCTCAACACACTCAACGTCTAGCAGTGCTTAGTCTTTCACTCTTCACATATGAGTAAGACCAACATAATACATTCCTCCAATTTCTCCAAATGCTCTTATGTGCGATCCTATAGGCTCATATTGTGTTTGCAGTGAGACTACATGCTTGATTACTTCCAGATCACAATGGTAACACCAACAAAAAACTCTCATCAAGCGCACACCTTCACTGATCTGAAGAACATCAAAGAGGAAGACTCTCAAGGCACAAAGATCGAACCTTTACAAGCAAATTATCATCAACATCAAGGGTTTTAGTTAGAGGGGTTTTTCTCTTATTCTTATATTTTACCTAAAACTCCTTTTATTGTCTAGTTATTTGTGTGAGGGAAATCAATAGGAGGGTCGTCGAAATCCAGGAAGGGTTTCGTGAGAAATCATCTTGGTAAGGGGCGTCTAGATCGGGGGATGTAGTGTGAGGAAAATCGACTGGTGAAGGTCGTCGGACTCCGGGAGGGGTTCCGTGAGAAATTGTCCCGGGGAAGGGACGTCTATATCGGGGGATCTAGTGAGGCTCTAAGACACTTCCTTGTGTGAAGGTAAAGAGCCGGCTAATGAAATGACCTTTGTAAATGCGTCTGCGGAATTAACCTTTGTGTTTATCTTAGAAAGTTGAATTTCCTTCTGCTCTTCAATTGAATTTATAAACAAATGACGAACATCGATGTGTCTTGTCCTCCCATAGAAGGTCTGATTCTTCACAAGACATATGACACTCAAACTATCACAATTGATCTTCAAGATCTCCTGACTTAAAACCAAATCTACAAGTAATCTTCTGATCCATATAGCCTCTCTGACTGCCTCCACTGAAACCATGTACTCAACTTTAATTATCGACAAGGCAATGACTGACTGAAGTGTTGATCTCCATGAAATTACGACGGCTCCAAGTGTAAACACATAGCCCGTTGTCGACCGTCTTTTGTCTACATCACCTGCATAATTAGTATCAACATGTAGGAATGCAGTCTTAACATCAAGCTGTTCTAACTCCATGTCGTAGACTGCCACCATAGCTAATAATATGTGAATGGTTGTGTGTTGTACCACTGGAGAGAAGACTTCATTGAATTCCACACCTTCCATTTGTGCATAACCCTTTGGCACAAGCTTTGCCTTATACTTGACACCATCCTCTAGTAAAGAACCTTCCTTGACCTTGAAAACCAATTTGCATCCAATGACCTTCTTATATTTTGGTAAAAAAACTAACTCCTATGTGCCATTTTTATGAACAGACTCAATCTCTTCCTCCATAACAACTTTTCATTGCAGGAAGTTGCTAGAATATCTAGCATCTTCATAATTGATAGGTTCTCCAATTTTCTACATTCAAAGCATATGCAGTTACATCCTTAAAACTATATGTAAACCAATCTCCATACCTCACTAACAGATGTTTATCCCGCATTGACCTGTGGACTTCATATTCAATCGAATGTGACTCTAGATCCTCATGATAAACTAGCTTCTCCTGTCAACCTGACTCCTCCTCAATTCGTGTTCTTGACACCTCATTTTTAATCTCACAAAGTGGAATCTTAGCCTCAACCTCAACATGTGGGACATGTGTCTTTTCAACTTGAATATACTTCTTTAGAATGATAGATTCATCAAATGGCATGTGTCAAGTAATAACGATCTTTTTCGTTTTAGGACACCATAATCTATAACCTTTGACTCCTTCAACATACCAGAGAAATATACATTTTCTTGCTCTTGGGTCAATTTTACTATTTTTCTCAAGTGCATATGTCGGACACCCAAATATTCGTAGTATTGAGTAATCAACAGCTTTTCCCATCCATAACTCCATAGGAGTCTTTGAACCAATCGCCGAAGATGGCACCCTATTAATGAGATAGACAGAGTTATTTAGTGTCTATGCCCGAAACTACTTTGAAAGCTGTGCAGTGATCCTCAAGCACCACATCTTTTCTAGCAGCGCTCGATTAATCCGTTCTGCAACTCCATTTTATTGTGGATCCCTAGGTGTTTTGTAGTGACGCACGATCTATTCAGTTTTTTAGAACTCCTTGAATATATAAGAAGTGTATTCATCATCATTATCAGACCTGACAACCTTTACATGTCATCATGTCTGTTTTTCCACCATAACTTTCCAAATTTTTAACTTCTCAATACGTCATATTTATTTTTTAAAAAATAAACCCATAAATTTCTTGAAAAGTCATCAATAAAAGAGTAAAAGTATCTAGCTCTTCCTTGAGAAAGAATAGGTGTTGGTCCCCAAACATCAGTGTGAATATAGTTTAGGATGCCTTTTGTGTTATGCATCTCGATACCAAACTTAACCTTATTTTTCTTCCCCAATACACACTATTCATAGCAGTCTAACTTCTCAAATTTTACACGATCGATCAATTTTTTTATGAATTACTTCTAAATTTCGTTCACTCATATGACCAAGACATAAGTACCATAATCGTAACGAATCTAGATCAGAATCAGAAGATGTAAATGCAGGCATACTAGTGGTAGTGCGTCCTTGCAGTAGATATAGACTGCCAACCTTTATTCCTTTCACATCCACCGTCATATCCTTCGACAACTTCTCCGGCTCGAACACTATCTTATACGCTCCTTGTTGCTTCAATAGAGCGATCCTCCACAGGTTGAAGCTATCTCTCCCATCAAATTTCTTCACATTGAAATTTGTCGACTCCATCTACATCCAAGGTCAGAACCTCCATCTGATACCAGTTGTTAGAGTGGAGAATAGAGAAGAGTGAAGGAGATTGAACAAAACAAGAAGAGCACGCGAGCACAAGTAAGCAAAAGAGAAAAGAACTGAAGAATTGTTTCTGAACCGGATGTCTTATAAATGAAGACTACATCCTCTTTTATAGTCATCCAAGTCCAATATTATATTTACAAGCTTATGTCAATGCCAACCTCATTCTCCTATTTACATCATCCTTGATATCATTATAGTATTTACATCATCGATGACATCATCCTACAATACATCATCCTCCAATTTAAATCATCAATGGCATCATTCACTTATTTACATCATTACTTATATCATTATTCAGGTTCAAAAGATTTTGTATCACAAAATCAAGACACCTAACAAACATCATCTGTTTGAACGTAAAAGTGGATGAAGTTCCTCGGGTAGGTGTTAACGAATGATAATTTAACCCCCCCCCCCACCCCCCATGTTCATGACCGCCACCACCATGCCAAACAGAGCCTTAAAGTGATTGAAGTGGAAGAAAATTCACCTTAAGTGGGGCTCTCTTGGAGGTTCTGGTTCGGGGTGGCATTATTGGAGACATTCGACAACGAAGCTCCATATCCTCTATTCTCTGATGCCGACAGAACTCTGGAAGAGCCCTTGGATTTTTGACAAGGAGTGGGGAGGTGTGTACTCGATAGGGGTTCTAGGTTCGATTTATAGGCTATCTGAGCTTTGAGCTTCATCTTCCACTGAAATAACCTTAGTTAGGTTATGGCCAATCCTCCTCTTGCTACAAGAGGGTTCTTATTGGGTGGAACTACAGTTTTGTACTTGGGAGACAAGAAGAATGTTGACTGGGAGGGAGTAGTGGGTTTTAAGTGGTTGCTGCGCCGAACTGAACTACGGAGTCCGCGTAGACCGCGGACAACCCGTTATTCTATTGAACACCTTTATCCACTCTCCGCAAGCCACCTGACCGCAGAGGTCGCCTAGCTGCCAGAGTCCGCGAACAAAGCCGCCGCTGAACTGAAGAATAGACCGTCGAGACCGGCGGACAAGTTATTGAACTGGGAAAGCTGAAGGATAGAAGACCGGATGGCCGCAACCACAACCTACTGCAAACCGCTGATTGATAATCGCAAGCTCCACTGATCCCTGACCGCAGTCAGCACCAAAATCCTGACTTCTTAGTGCTAGCTGGACAACATATAAAAGCAACCCGGTTAACTTTCTCAAACCGTGCGGACAAAAAAATCTGAGGCCTCAATAATTAACTCACGTTCAACATATTGTTCATTCAGATGATTATAATATCGCAGGTGGTCTTATTTATAGGCGCGGAGAGGAGTGTGGTCACCGCTCTAGCTGATAGAAACACCACCTCAGATTGCAGCTAGCACAGAGCAGTCCGCCCAGTCCGCATGGATAGGGCCGGACACCAGCCTATCCTCCTGACATCAAAGAAGGTGGGATAGAAGCTAGTACGCATCCCTGCAGACATCGCACCAATCCACAACAACAATGTCCACAACCAAAGGCAGACCACCCGGTCAACCAGCAGACATTGCAGACTCCACGATAAAACTGAACTTGTTACAGATCGTGACCAAGTCCCCAACCAGTAAACCTCTGTAGCGAGCTTCGTGGACATGAACAAAAGTCCACCCAGTCTGCCAGCTCCAATCCAGTTCGCCTAACAGCGAACACCGTGGTTATCTCCTAATCGAACCTCCAGAGGAGATCAAGGGCACAGGCCAATGCCGATCTCCTGAGCTCCAAGCATAGTCTGCATAGAGCAAACTCCACAGACTCCAACCCAGTCCGACCAGACCGCGAATATTCAATCTATCCACACGGCTACAACAGGACACACTGCCAGGCCGCAACAACAAACCGCTCAGGCCGCACCACCAGTCCGCAAGACTATCCGCCCAGGCCACGCGGTTTACCTTATCAACCCCCACTTTTACTTTAACAATTTCAACACTCCCCCTTGAAGTGAGAAGTGGTGACCAAACCCAGCAGTCCCCTTAACAGTTCAAATGGCCCCTTTGACAGCGGTTTAGTGAAGATATCCGTGATGTTGTCCTCACTCCGCACATGCTCAACCATAAGAGACCCCTTCAACACCTTCTTCCAAATGAAGTGGTGCTCAATCTCTATATGCTTGGTCCGCGCGTGACAAACTGGATTATTAACCAATTTTAGGGCACTATCATTGTCACCGTAAAGCAGAGTTGGACCTCGTACTTCTTCATGGACGTCCTCTACTATCCTCCTTAGCCTAATGGCTTCCCGAGCTGCCAAGGCCGAAGCCTTGTACTCCACTTCTATAGTAGAGACGGACACCGAGTCCTGCTTTTTACTGTACAATGAAATACCCACTGATCTGCATGTGAAAACATATCCAGATGTTGACTTCTAATCGTCTGAGTCTCCCCCATAATCAACATCAGTGTAGCAATACATAAAAAATTCATTGTCCCTCCTATACAGGAGTTCCATATCATAAGTAGTCTTCACATAATTCAGAATATTCCTCAACGCTACCAGATGAGATTTTCTTGGTTCCGCCATATAATGACTTACTCGACCTACATCGTAAGCAATGTCTGGCTTTGTAATCATCAGGTAAATCAAGCTCCCAACCAGAGCTCGGAACACCAAGGTATCAGGAAGAATCCTCCCCTCATCTTTTCGAAGCTTCAGGCCATAATACAGAGGAGTAGAGCCACTCTTTCCCTCCCTCAAGCCTAATTGATGAACGATCCGCTCAGCATAAACCCTTTGAGAGACGAGTATCCCACTCTTCTTCCCTCAACCTCGAGTCCAAGAAAGTTGTGGAGCTCACCCAAATCCTTCATCTCGAACCTAATAGCTAGCTTGCCCCTAAGACTAACTACCTCCTCCTTAGAGTTCCCTGTGATGATCCGTCCACGTACAACAACACCAAGACATGAAGCTCCCCCCGCTTCTTTATGAACATGCTTGAATCTTAATCAGAAGCAAAGTATCCGCAGATTTAGAGGTATTCTGCGATCTTCTTATACCATGCCCGTGGAGCCTTCTTCAACGCATAAAGAGCCTTCTGAAGCTTGCAGACGTATTCTGGATGATCTTTAAATATGTAACCTAGTGGTTTAATCATGAAGATGTCTTTATCTATCTCTCCGTAAATAAAAGCATTCTTTATATCAAGTTGCCACATCTTCCACCCTTGGCAAGCAGCCAATACGATCACCACCCGCACTAAAGTCATCTTGACAACTGGACTAAATGTCTCTTCATAGTCTTTGTCGTACTATTGGGAGAATCCCCGAGCAACCAGACGAGCTTTGTATCTTTCAATACTTCCATTAGCCTTCTTCTTCTATTTGTACACCCACTTACACATCACAGGAGTAATGCCAATGACCTTAGGCACAAGGTCCTAAGTCTCGTTCCTTTTGAGGGCTGCTATCTCCTCATCCATAGCGACATTTCACTCCTTGACTCTAGTGGAGTCTTCAAACTTTGAAGGCTCTCGCTCATCCAGGGGGCCTGTGAAGAAATAGGAGATAAAGCTCACCATGTTTCCTTCGTTGTAACGAGCCGGTGGTTTAACGGTCCTCTTCGATCTCCGAAGGGCCTGACCGTTACTGACCACCTCCATTGCGCCTTCTACACCAGCTCCATTCTCGAGCAATCTTGGAGCAATACTCCCCCTGCTTCCTGAACCAGAAGCCTCCGTCCCCAAAGCTTGAAATACCTAAGCTTCGGCAGTTCCTCTAGAAGATCCTTAGCAGCTTCCACTTGCCCATCATCAGACCTGCTCTCCTGCAGCTCAATAGAGCTACCTCCATATGACATCAGTTCATCAAACACAACGTCTCTTGATACAACAAACTTCTTCATCGCAGGATCCATACACTTCCATCCCTTCTTCTGTTCATCATAGCCCATGAAGACAAGCTTCCTTGCCTTTGCATCAAGCTTGGTCCTCAGATCATCCAGAACGTGTACATAGTAGGTTGATCCAAACACCCGAAGATGTTTAACACTGGGCTTCTCCTTGAACATCAGCTCATCAGGAGTCTTCATGTTGATCGGACTCAGAGGAATTCGATTGATGATATAGGTTGTGCAGGCCATTCCTTCAGCACAAAAGGACCTCAGAATGCCTTTTGCATGAAGCCAACATTTGCAGGTTTCCATCAAATGACGGATCTTCCTCTTCGTTACTCCATTTTGTTGTGTAGTATGTGCACAAGTAAGCTCCATCTCAATCCCTTGCTTTCTGCAGAAGTTAGAGAACTCAGTTGAAACGAACTCACCTCTGTTGTCCGTTCTCAACTTCTTGATCTGCAGGCAAAGCCGGCCCTCTACCACCTCCTTGAACTCCACGAACAACCGAAAAGCACCTGACTTCTCCTTCATGAAATACACCAATGTGTACCTCGTATAGTCATCAATCAACACGAGCATGTACCTGCTCCCTCCAAGACTGGCAGTGATGGTTGGTCCCATCAGATCACCATGAACACACTCTAATGGTTATTTAGACCTGGTTGTGACTTGTCGAATTGAAGGCGATGTGCCTTTCCATATTGACATCCAGCACAAACTTGACTATCACCGTAGGATGACAACTTAGGCAAGGCTTTCATAAGGCTCCTCACCTCCATGGCTTTCAGCTTGTCCATCCCTACATGCCCCAGCCTTTCATGTTAGATAGCTGCACTGTCATTGGCCCTCATCCGATCAACATAGGAGCATGTTGATAGAACAAAAAAGTCCTTTACTCTTCTTCCAACGTGAGCAACTTTAGCCTTTACCGCTGATAGGTTCCGGAGAAATCTCACTTCTGTTGGGCCGAATAGAATGTGATAGCCCGCATCTATTGCGTTTTACACTGAGAAGATGTTCTTCTTCATGTCTGGTACGTAATAAACACTCCTTAATATGAGTGTCTCCTTATCAATACCCAAAGACACAACTCCCTCCTTCTCGACTGCATGCACAGAATCATCAATAGTAATAATAGCAGCATTACCTGAGTAAGCCTATAACAAAGAGAACTTTGACTCATCCCCAGTGAGGTGATGACCACACCCAGATTCGATAATCCGGTCATCTTGGTAGTTGATGGTGGACAATGCACGGACACACATGCCTGTCATGAAAGCATTCCCCCATCCAGCTCCCTTAGCACTGGAACAAGCCTCCTCCTTGCCTATAGCATGACCCGGTTGAAGCTTCACCTTGCAGTCTCATTTGAAGTGACCCAATAGATTGCCCATGTAGTACTTTGGTCCTTCCTTCTTCTTCTCATCACGCTTAGAAGAGTAACTCTTCTCTTGCTGATATGAAGTTGATGGACCATCGCTAGCAAGTTTCTTTTTCTTGTCCCATCTCTTCTTCTTCCCTGGGAAGAGAGCCTCACTGTCTCCTCCAGAGACAGTCATACCAGCCATATGCCTTGTTAAGCTCTCTTGTGAAGCCAGTAAGTTCTCCAGCTCTAGCAACGATGGCTGAGTGGCCCAGCCTTGAACAGAGGTCACAAAGGCCACATACTTCTTCCGCAAGCCACTGATTTTTGTGCCTCTTGAGCTTCGCCTCCGAAATTGGCTCATCAGGTTCCAACGCTGATATCTCAGCGCACAAGTTCTTCATTTTCAGGAAGAACGACAAGATAGACAAGTCTCCCTGAGTGGCTCTCGCCAACTCATTTTCCAAGAACTGTAGCTGTGCTACATTCTTCCTATTGAACAACCCATCAAGGGAAGTCCAAATCTCAGTAGGTGATTGACATCCAAGGATGTGATCAAAGAGCTCCGGTGAGATAGCCCGCTTTAGAGTAAACTCAGTCTTTGTATTTATTTTCCTCCAAGCTCTCACTTGTTCAACATCCCTAGTAGCAACATAACTTCTTGCTTGTCGTCACCACAGACGACCTCCCAAAGATTCTCACCCAGAAGATAGCTTTCCATGCACGACCTCCACTTCTTCAAGTTGGTCGGCGTTAAAAGCTCAATACCAAGACCTCTTACTAACCCACCTTCCATTACAACAACCACTGATCTATTAGCTTCCAGAAGCACCGAGCACAACTGATAGTTGATTAATGCTCAAACATCTGTTCCATCTGATATCATGTTAAAAATTCTCAAGATGATCAGGGAGATAGCTCTGATACCAAGTAAAACTTTCAAAGCTATCAAGATGACACCTTGATCAAGCGAAAAACGGGAACCAGACGTAGGAACACTCAACCATAAACCAAGCTCAATAAATCAAAAATAACAGAAGGCAACAAACAAGTCTTGTATTATCAACAATCTTCTTTACAAGGCAGGACATACATGTCGAGACATGATTCGCCGATATACAAAGGAAGAACATACAAATAAATCAAGAACAACAAGCCGGGCAGACTGCCTCAGAGACTGCCGAGACCGTCATGCTTCTACTGCACTGAACTGAACTACGGAGTCCGCGTAGACCGCGGATAACCCGTTATTCTGCTGAACACCTTTATCCGCTCTCTGCAAGCAGCCTAACTGCAGAGGTAGCCTAGCTGCCAGAGTCTGCGAACAAGGCCGCTGCCGAACTGAAGAACATACCGCCAAGACTGACAGACAAGTTATTGAACTGGGAAAGCTGAAGGAGAGAAGACCGGCTGGCCGCAACCGCAACCTGCTGCAAACCACTGATTGATAACTACAAGCTCCACTGATCCCTGACCGCATTCAGCACCAAAATCCTGGCTTCTCGGTGCTAGCCGCACAACTTGCAAACAACAACCCGGTTAACCTTCTCAAACCGCACGAACAGAAAATCTGAGGCCGCGGCAATTAACCCATGTTCAACTTACTGTTCATTCAGATTATTATGATGTCACAGGGGGTCCTATTTATAGGCGCGGAGAGGAGTGTGGTCACCGCCCTAGCTGATAGAAACAACACCCCAGCTCGCAGCTAGCACAGAGCAGTCCGCCCAGTCCGCATTGACAGGGCCGGACACCATCCTATCCGCCTGACATCAAAGAAGGCGGGATAGAAGCCAGTCCGCATCCCTGCGGACACCGCACTAGTCCGCAACAACAATGTCCACGACCAAAGACAGACCACCCGGTCAACCAGCAGACATTGCGGACTCCGGGATCAAACTGAACTTGTCACAAATCGTGACCAAGTCCCCAACCAGTGAACCTCTGACGCGAGCTCCGCGGACAAGAACAACAGTCCTCCCAGTTCGGCAGCTCCAATCCAGTTCTCCTAAGAGCGAACTCTGTGGTTACCTCCTAACCGCACTACCAGAGGAGATCAAGGGCACATGCCAATGCTGATCTCCTGAGCTCCAAGAACAGTCCGCATAGAGCGAACTCCACGGACTCCAACCCAGTCCAACCAGACCGCGGATATTCAATCTATCCGCACGGCTACCACAAGTCACACCGCCAGGTCGCAACACCAGGCCGCACCACCAGTCCGCAAGACTATTCGCTCAGGCCGCGCGGTCTGCCTGATCAACCCCCACTTTCAACTCAACAATTTCAACACAAGTAAGTTTTCAAGTTATAAAAAGTGACCAAACCGAGTCGAACCTACCCAAATGATTGATATTATAATAATGATAGATTATGTATAGATTAGGTTTTATTTTATAATAATTATAAAGGATATGTAAGGCCTTTATGCATTTGAGTTCAAGTCAATTCAAGGCACTTGAGTTTGATGACTCACGGTCACATGCCTAACCCCTAATTCACGACAAATGGGACTACTTGGATCATTGGTTCACGCAGGCATACAACTAACATGTCAATTTCTTCATTGCTATCAAAAGTAGGGATTGACCCAATCTTCAGTCAAATCATATATAGAATTAGAGATTAATCCAAACCCAAAAGTTGTTAGTGTTGGGTATTAGTCTGGTCTAATATTCCCAAAAGTTGTTAGTGGGGGGGGGGGGGGGGGGGGGGGGCACCCATGTACACATTTGTGCACACAAATATCACAACACATACATCTGCTTTTAGCACTTTTTGACGAACAATATTATCAGCCATGCACATAATAATTTATAACAACTGATAAGTTGCAGTGACTTTCTTGGCAGCATGTCCTGCTTTTCTGTTTGTTGCTAGTTTATTTTAAGAATAGTATTTGATGTGTTGAATAGTATGCCAATATTGTATTGAATGTGTTAATGCCAATATTGTATTGAATGTGTTATTAGTAAGCTCGTAAACAAACCGACACCAAATTGTCAAAAACCGATAAAAAACCTAACCGACTTTGAACCGAACAGAACATGTTCGGTTTGGGTCGGTTTGGACAAACCAAAAATTGAGACATGTCTGTTCGTTTTCGATTTGGGTCCAAACTAACCGCTCACACCTCTAGCTAAAATGGGCATCTTAGCATAATTCTTGTTTGCCCTAATTTTATGTCCCAAGGACATGTTCACCAAGCTTTTAGGGTACACATGTAGCCTCGCTAGCTTGCAAATAGTATATAGAATGGGTCAGGACAGAACCCCTTAACATACAATATCCACAAACCTAAAATGCGAGTAAAATGCAACAAAAATAACTAAAAACACTCTTAAGTTCATATTTGAAAATACAACGATTGATCCAAATAAAAGCCTCAAAACATAAATGTCCACTAAATAGAGAAACTATAAATGTAAATGGTTCGGCCTTTAGGCCTTACACGACTTGGGCTTTGACCTGCTAAGCTTCACTATGAGATACTTCACAAGAAACCAAGAACACGCTTGTGAAAAATGAAGGTCAATATGGGGATAATTACCAACACAACGTAACAACCCCTCCTCCCAGACTTCCTAGCGGACTACGAGGCGAGTACATCGCTCTTCTTCAAGCATGCATGTAAACCAAAATATGCAAAACAAAGAATAAACAGACACATTTAGTGTCACCTTCCAAATCATCACGCACATGTCGTGAAAAGCAAAAATTGTTTGACAAGCTCTAAAGCTAGGTAATGTATATATTCACGACGTGAGGCGTGAGATCATTTTTCATCATCAATCGTCGCGGCAGGAGGGACAAAACCTACAACTGTCATATTAGAAGTGAAATAAGACTTGTTTTGCATGTACCCTCAAACAAAGCGTTACGGGAAAACATAACCTACAACTGCCCTATTAGAAGTGACAAAGTACTAGTTTGGCCCGTACCCTCGAACATAGCGAAAGAGGGAAACAAAACCTTAAACTGCCCTATTAGAAGTGGCAGATAACTAGTTTGGGGAACACAACCTACAAATCATATTAGAAGTGGCAGGGTACTGGTATGGGGAACACAACCTACAATTGCCCTATTAAAAGTGGTAGAGGATAATTTAGAGAACACAACCTACAACTGCAATGTTAAAAGTGACAAAGGTATGGTTTGGGAAACACAACCTACAACTGCCTTATTAGAAGCATGAGACAGCTGATTTGGGGAACACAACCTATAATTGCCCTATTAGAAGCGGCAGATGACTAGTTTGAGGAACGCAACATATAACTGCTCTATTAGAAGTCGCTTTCTCTCGGCGATTTGAATCTCTTATCGTGTTCCTCTACGAACTTCCACAACAACACAGCGGTGAGTTCTTGACAACAGCCCTTTTAAAGCTCGAACTGCAAACGCGCTCGCCTCCAACTGTGTGCCTTCAAGCACTGTGCTTGCCTTCAAGCGCTCCTAACGTGCTTCACGTACGCGCGTCCGAGCGCCTACGCGCGCGGAGCACCGACGGGCTGTGAACGTGTGCGCCTTCGCCCTCGTGCACGCCCCTACATGCGAGGATGGCCCATGCTTGCACGTATCGTTACTAGCTAGGTCGGCTCGGACAGCCTGAGGCGACTCAATTAGGGTCTGAACCAGATCGATTTGGATACCTTTAGAGGAACCCCATCAATTCTGAACTACAAGCATGATGGACTTAAAATGATAATTTTGAAAATACCGTAAACTCACAATTCTGAGCCACTTCCATCAAATAGAAGGGCGGCCGGATTGGTGGCAATGTGGCATGGCCCTCCAGATCATGGATTGACAATCAACCAAAGGGGTGAAGTCAACGGCCCCTTAGAGCATTGTTGGCCTTCTGATGTCACTTTTCCATATTCTAGACTCTAGAGTACCTTCAGACAAGAAATGAATGAATAAAAAGTGGCACTTGTTGAAATTAATTATAAATACATTATTTTGTTGAATTTAAAAAAGATTAATTCAAATAGATAGATTTTTTTACACTGTATGAATTTCATTAATATATTAGAATGTAAAAAAAATCAAATTTGTTGCAACAAGCAGATAAGAACGATCATAACTAATGAGCAAAACTCCTCCCTAATAAAACAAAGAGTTTCTCGTTTTTGTTCCAACCACACAAACAATTTAATGGTGGATTACTTTTTTTAGGCATTCCAAATCATATAAATTAATGCCCACATAAGGCTCTTAGTACAATCCATCTTCTTAGAAAATTATTCAGTTCTTTTCGTAAAAGAAAAAAAGTAAGAAGATGGCGTTTAAGAATTTTTTTATGGCTCTTCTCATCTCAAATGTTATAATGGCTTTTGTCACCATGAAAACGGCGGAAGCCGGCGAATGTTATTGCGAGTGCATCACCTTCTGCAAGGTAACAATGCCGGGGTACAATAATTGTGGGCAGGACTGCGAGCCCCATTGTCTCAATTTGGGGAAACCAAAGACGCCGGAAGAGAATGATGAGTCCTGTCCCAAGAAACTTAGTCCGAAATATGTGAAGTTTTTGCGAGATCTAGGACTTATTGTTCCCCCAAGCTTCTTTGAGAAGGCAATAAGCAAAGTCAATTCTTAAGAGTCCATTGATATTTTTATTATTCTTGAAATAAAAATATAATAATAAATGTGTGTATGCATCCATAACACATTGTTACGTTTAAAAGAACTGTGTACTCATTAATTAATAAATGTTGTTTTAAGCTTTGATTTTATCTTTACAGTAATTATTGTGTACTATACATGGATGAAATATTGTTATTGATGGGGTCTAGCTTCTTAGAGGCATTAGCCGCACTCAATGCATGAGCGCGGATATCCGAACCTCTCCCAACGTAATCACCCAAGGTGTTACCGTCGCGCCAACCGTCATCGCCGTCGTACGCCAACCGCCATCCCCGTCGCTGCAAATCGCCATCGCAACCGCCGCACCGAAACCTCCATCGTCGTCGCCACGCCAACCGCCATCACCGACGCCGCATCAACCACCATCGCCGCCGCCGTAAACAGCCAGCCATTCGCCGGCCAGCACCCCAAAAGCCACCGCGTGGCCCCCAGGGCATGTTGCCTTTGTCGGCGGAGTGGCACCCGGGACGTTCGGCCCCCGCTATCGAGCGGCCACCCGGGCGCTCGGCCTTAGCCATCTGAGCGGCCGGCCCCGACCGCTTGGCTTTCGATGCTGAGGGGCCCTGAGGCCACCAGGCCTCCGCTGCCGACCGACCTCCTGACCGTTTGACCTCCTCTTCCCTCCGGGTCGGCCTCCCGCCACCCGGATTCGCTACCAATTGTCGCCAGCCGACCCCCTAACCGCCCGGATGTGGTCTCGTCATTTACTTAAAATTGGTGATCTGCATGCTCTAAACAGTGCATTCCTATTGATCCGTCCGGTAGTTATCTGGTGAAATTACCAGGTCGTCCCCCATAGAATTTATAAATAGACTTCCATTCTCCTTCATTTTCACTCTCTTCTCTGCTCGGAAAATCCACTTAGAATTTTTCTCTCCTACTCCTATAGATTTTCTCTCTCCTCCTCATACAAATCTTCTCTCTCCTCCTCCTACGCTCCACCCTCTCCCGTGTCTCTCCTTCCCCATGTGCACAACATTTCATGCACACATTCCTCCTTGTGCAGGCTCTCCCTTGCACACATCCCTCTTCAAACGTGCTTACGTCCCCTAGTGTGTACGTCCCTCCAGTGCGCACGTTCCTCTCTTTTGTGCACGTCCATCCCCGTGCAAGTTCCTCCTTATGTGTGCTTCCCCTTTGCGCACGTCCCGCTGTGTGCATGTTCCATCGTGTGCATATTCCTCCTAGCGTGCATCACTCAATACGCTCATCATTCCAAGTGTGCAATCGTGCTCCCCATTCTCGAGAACGCTCCTACCAGTGCCCCGTCTAGACATTCGAAGACTGTCTTGTGCGTCGAAGCCCGTCTTGAACGTCGAATCCACCTGCAAGATACTTCAAGCATTTCAAAGATTGCAAGAGGCCCAATAATCGCCTTCTGTCACCAACCATCTACGTGGCGGTCGAGCAAGTCGCAGGCCTCCTCAGGGTCAGGAGACCAAGCCCACTATAGCTCCCAAAGTTTATGTGCCCAGTACCGCCAGCAGTTGACAAGGCCAACTTCATAAACCGCCAAGGACCACACGACTACATTTAGACCTACAGAGCGTCTAGTACCTTTATAGCCCTCAACTCAACAACAAGCTCATCAGACGCCGACAAGTCAGTCATTCCCGACTCTTTTAAGAGCAACAGGAGACAAACCACAGACGATAAGAAACGCAGAGTGTGTCACCTGAGCGTCCAAGCTCCAGACATCAGAATGAATAAAATAAACTTCTTCCACCTCCAAACAACCTTCAAAGACTCTAAAGCATCTAGAGTGAGAAGCTCTCCATTGTAGCAAAAAAAGAATTAGCTTAGTGAGTGATGGCATGTCATCCTCCAAGCTCTTATATATTTCTCTCCCTCAATAATTATAACGAGAGGCGGCATGTCGCCCACGAGTTCTTCAAAAAAGCCATGTACAACAACCAACCAAATGTGGAGGTTTGGCCGACACAGATGCGGCTACGTGATTTTTCACCTAGTTGACGGGTTTTCCACATTAAAATTTTCTTGCCTTGTCAGCTTTCTCTTTTTTCTGTGACTGTTTGCGTGCTAGACCGCTCTCGGGTTAAGGCAGTTCAATTTAGTCTGGTCTACCATAGCCTTAAACGATTCGCAATAACTTTACGCCGTCTGTGAAAACAGAGTTCCCTGAAGTTTGAGTAAGACCAGAAGATTAAGAATGCAATATCCTTTGCACAACGATACTCGTCGCCAACGGCCATGACAAGAAGAAACACACACATTTCCATAAGATTATCCATTAGGGCATGTTGCCCCAGTTCTCTCCCATTCATGTGGCAGCACGCCTCTCATGGAAGAGGTCATGTGTGTGCCTTATGGGGAGCTGGAGGAATGCATCAGGTAGAGGAGAGCCCAAGTCAGGCGCTCGTGATTTAAAGAGATTTAGAGGCCTCTCGCGACCATTGCTCAACTTCTATGCTTAGTAGCCCACCTACGTCAATGTCAGATCGCACCATGGCCAAAAAATCTGACTACAAGTATCGCACACCCACAAGAGAGCCCATAGACACTGCTAGCCTAGTACGGCTGGTCCCTTTGGTCGAAGAATCCGAAACTCATCATCTCCATCATCACACGGAAGCAGTGTTCCCCGAGTCTTTGTTTCAAAGGATCGCTCGTGAGGAATTTCACAGTATGATAATCAAAGAGCACAGACAAGTCGAGCAACATGCCGCTTTGGCCCGATGTCCCATAAACTACCACTCGTTGTTGTCATTAGAAGCTCATCAACAATAATTCAAATGTAGCCAAAAGAAAATAGGGGATACGACACGTCGAAGATACTAAAGAAGAGTGGCAGGCTTCGTAGTGAATCCCGCCAAACCTCGAGGGGCATCATTGTTGTCAAGCCTTCACGCCCCTTAATACCTACAGAGCAAAAATACTCTCTGTAATCCAAGGCACCGAGTTACTTTATAAGCCCTGACCGCTCTCTAAAGGTGTAGACGACCAGTTAAAGTATTGTGAGTTCCACCGCGAACGAGGCCACGATATAGAAAGTTGTTCCAAACTCAATGAGGAAATCAGGCGACTCATCAGACGAGGCTTGTTAGGGAGGTTCTTGCTGGACCAAGCACTGAATCAACCAGCAGGAGTTAAACCATCCGCTCGCTAGGAAGGACTCGGGGCAACCCCTGAGGCGGTTATACTAGGAGAAAGCTTCTTAGCACTCTTACAACACCTTTCTCGGAGCGGCACACTTATTAATAGCACTTGCTTCCGGGTAGCGCGCTCATTAAAAGCACATGCCTCTGGGAAACACGATCAATTACATCACATGCCTCCAAGTTGCGCGCTCAATTACAACATCAGTCTCCGGGCAGAGCGCTCGTAGGATGGATCCCTGGTTGCATCCCATTACAGCGGATCAAAGTTCCACCCTTCTCCACGCAAGTGGTCATAGCGCCACCAGTGTTTCCCCCCTCGCGCTTCTATCAGTAGGTTCAAGGTCCTCCCTTCACCATCTCTAAGAGACCATGTCCCAACGACCTCCCACTGTCAATGATCAAAGGTCCTCCCTTATCTGCCGAAGTAGGTCGTGACGTCGTCAGGGCCTGCCCCTTTGCGCTCACCAGCAGTTCGAAGGTATGCCCCTCACCATCTCTCCTGGGCCACGTCCCAGCGACCTTCCACTGCCGCCGAACGAAGGTCCGCCCTTCTCTGTTGTAGTAGGTCGCGGCGTCGCCAGGGCCTGCCCCCCTCATGCTCGCTAGCGGTTCGAAGGTCTGCCCTTCATTGTTTCTCCGGGACAACGTCCCAGCGAGCTCCCACTATCATTGATCAAAGGTTTGCCCTTCTACGCCTCAGTTGGTTACAACACCATCAAGGCCTTCCCCCTCGCGGATGCCCAGGTTCAAAGTTCCTCCCTTCACCGCCATTCTCAGCAACATCCCCCCAGTTTGGTTATCTAGACCTCTTACTACTCAGCTCGAAGTGTCCGCCCTTCACCCATGTAGTAGGCTATGACACCACCTGGGTCTCATCTTCCAACTGTCAGCATCAAATAAGCAAACTATAATAGCACCCAAAATATTGGTGATAACACAACCAGCGCTCAATCATCATCGCAAGCAAACACTCAAAGCTTGAACAATTTACAAACAATCAGACAGTACATACAGAGCGAGCAAGGCGCCACAAGCAAGGTGCAAAGCCACTACATAATGCATATATGCAAAGGAACAATAATGGCGGAGCTACACCTCATCTACATCAGCATTAGAGTCTTCACTATCATCCTCAGAAAGATTTCCAATATCGAGACTAGCTACATCGCAACTATGCATATGTACATCATATGGAGAGTCTTCGTCATCCCTCGCCTAAACGCAACTATAATGGCCTCCGCCGCAAACAACGTCTTGGTACCTGGAAGGTAAAATTTGTATTTGCAAAGCCGAAGTACTTGCACGCAAGGCATGCAATACATGCGGAGTTACCAAAGCACTACAAATATGGAACAAAACCACTACATAAAGTAGATGTACAAAGGTACAATGAAGGCAGAACTATATCTCATCTACATCAATGTCGGAGCCCCTGATCAAGTCAGAGTTATCCAATACCGGATTCAGATACGTTGCAACAACACATCAATATCGCTATATTGATCTTTGTCTCAAGCCTTGCAGAAGTCTTGTACCATCCCAACCCATTGCACAATTTAGCGAGGAGTGTTAATGCATAAACCTCCCTTACAAGTAATGTCTCGCTATAAGGAAGGCCAGGGAATCTCTCGAGTCTTTGCAAGCGTAAAGCAACAAATGCACATAACTCCTCCTATACAATATCACATGCGCAACTTAGGGAAAATTCAAGGCCCTCCATTTACTTCGACTCTGAGATGCAGGGCCTTAGGGGGAAAATGATGGGGTCTCCTTAGTGGCGTTAGCAACACCCCATGCATGGGGTGAGGATATCTGAACCTCCTCCAACGTAACCACTTGAGGTGCAACCGTTGTGCCAACTACCATTGTCGTCACTAGGCCAATTTCCATTGTTATCGCTGGGCCAACCACCATTACCATCGCTGCAAACTGTCATCGCCCCCGCCGCAAACCGCCAACTCCGCCACCGCACTGAAACTGCCATCACTTTCATCGCGCCAACCTCCATCGCCATCACCGCACCAACCACCATCGTCATCTCCTTAGCGGTCTCCATTTGGCGACTGATGCCCCTAAAGCCACCGTGCGGCCCCTGGCCGCGCGGCCTTTCCCAGCCAAGCGACCCCATGCCGTTCGGCCCCTGCTGCCAAGTGGCCACTAGGCTGCTCGGCCTTTGCTAACTGAGTGACCGCTAGGCCGCTCAACCCCCACTGCCCAGCGGCCACCCGACCGCTTGTCCTATGCCAAATGAGTGGCCGCCAGGCCGCTCGGCCTCGTCCGCTCAACCTCTGACACCGAGCGGCCCCGAGGCCGCCAAGCGGCCTCCCGACTACTCGTCCTCCTCTTCCCTCCCGGCGGCCTCCGGCCACCTGGAATTTCCGTGAATTGTCATCGACTGAACCCCTAACTTCCCAGGGGCGGTCTCGTCATTTACGTAAAATTGGTGATCCGCGTGCTCTAAACGTAGCGTTCTTATTCGTCCGTCGGGTAGTTATCGTATGAAATTACCGGATCGCCTTTCTTGGAATCTATAAATAGACCCGCATTCTCCTTTATTCAATTTCTTCTCCGCTCGGAAAATTTTCTTAGGATTTTATCTCTCCTCCTTCTACAGATTTTCTCTCTCCACCTCCTACGGATCTTCTCTCTCCTCCTCATACGCTCCACCCTCTCCCGTGTCTCTCCTTCCCCATATGCATGTCCTTTCGTGCACGCATTCCTCCTTGCACGCGCTTCCCCTTGCGGGTGTCCCTTTTCCAATATGTGTACGTCCCCCTGTGCGTGTGTTTCCCGTTTTGCGCGCGTCCATCCTCGTGCAAGTTCCTCCTTGTGTGCACTTCCACTTTGCACACGTCCCCCTGTGTGCACGTTCCATCATGCACACATTCCTCCTAACGTGCATCCCTCGGTACGCTCACCGTTCCAAGCGCCATCGTACGCCCCATTCTCCAGACCCAGCGCCTCATCTAGACATCCAAAGACTTTCTAGTCTGCCAAAGCCTGTATTGAACGTCGAAGCAACCTACAAGATACATCAAGCATTTTGAAGATCGCAAGAGGCCCAATAATCGCCTTCTGCCATCTTCCATCTGTGTGGCAACCGAGCCAGCCGTAGACCTCCTTAGAGTCAACAGACCAAGCCCACCAAAGCTCCCAAAGTTTATTTCCCCGTACCGCCAGTAATTGAAAAGACCAACTTCAGAATCCACCAAGGACTGCATGACTATATTTAGACCTATCGAGCTCCCAGTATCTCCAGAGCCCTCAACTCAGGAACAAGCTCATCAGACGGTGACAAGTCTGCTATTCCCGACTCTTCTAATCGCAACAGAAGTCAAACCATAGAGGATAAGGCGCAGAGCGCCCACCTCAGCGTCGAAGCCCCAAACATCATAACGAGTAAAACCAGATGCTCTCTCCTCCAAGCAACTGTCAAAGACTCTAAAACATCCAGAGTGAGAAGCTCCTCATTGTAGCAAAAAAAAGAATTAACTACGTGAGTGATGACATGTTACCCTCCGAGCTCTTCTTCATTTTCTCTCTCAACAATTGTAATGAGAGGCGGTCTGTCGCCCTCGAGTTCTTCAAAAAAGCCCTATACAACAATCAACCAATAGTAGAAATTTGGCCGACACAAATCCGGAAACGTGATTTTTCATCCAGTTGACGGGGTTTCCACATTAAAAAAAATTATCTTGTCAACTTTCTCTTTTTCCTGTGACTGTTTGCGCGCTCGACCGCTTCCAAGCTAAGGCGGTTCAATTTAATCTGGTCTACCGGGGCCTTGAGCGATCCACAACAGTTATTGCGGGATGCTTGGTGATTAACTCATTTATTACATTGGACCCTTTTATGTATCAATTACACACGTAGACAAATATAACAAAATAGTTAAAACTAGGGCTGAGCATATTATTCGAAACTCGAAAATCGCTTGAAATTCGCTCAAAAATTGAGTCGAATCGGAATCAATTAAAATTGATTCGACTCAATTTGAGTCGATTCAATTGGACTCGAATCTGATTTCGAGTCGATTTCGAGTCAGCCCTGAATCGCTCGAAATATGATTTGAATCAACTCGAATTAATTAGATATATTATGTATTTATTGATATATTCTTATTTTTAAATTAAATATAATAAAATTTAAATCAAAATAAAGAAAATGAAGTTTTTAAGTGTTTCATTTGGTAAATTTATAGGTTGTACAATTTTATTTTGAGTCAAATAAGAATAAAGAAAAAAATTGCTCAATTTTGAGCCGACTCGATTCGATTTCGAGCCGACTCGGAATCGAGTCATTTGGAGTCGAGCCGACTCATCTCGAAATCGATTTCAATTTCAAGTCAATTTCGAGCCGAGTTCGAGTCAAAAATTCGATTTCGAGCCGAGCCAAAATCGCTAGAACTCGACTCGATATACCCTAGGCCTAAAACGGGTGAATAAACAAATTTAAGGATAACAATTCTTGGCATATATAATCTCGGAGAAATTAAAAAATAAAATCAAAAATATATTTTTTTGGGCATAAATATCTAAAGTATTTGGTAAAACTAGGGTTGATATCTAGTCGAGTTCAAGCAATTTGGGCTCGACTCGAAATCAAAAATTTCGACTTGAAATCGGCCCGAAATTATCTCAAAGTCGAAATTGTTTTCAAGTCGAGCCGAGCATGACTCGTAATCGTTTCGATTCCGAGCCGGCTCAAATCATATTTGAGTCGGCTTGAAATTTATTATTTTTTTAATAAAAGTTAATTTATTACACATTAATACATTATAGTGTTAAATAATTTTTTTAATGAACTATAGAAAGCATCATTAATTATTTTTAAAATCACAGTTAGTGTAAGATACCATTGTCTATCACATAATATTTATAGAGGATTGTTAACCGCAGATCAAATATGGCTATTCGCAGATTATTACTATTCGCAGATCCAAAGATACTCAAAATTGTTATTCACAGAAATTATTGTTATTCGCAGACCAATATTAAAAGTAAAAAAATATCAAGAAGTACACCAGCAATGACATAGTTCATTACCACCAAAATTGAAGCCTACATCAAAATATATATAACTTGCATCAAAAAATATGAAGCACCAACACCACAAGTGCTCAAAAAATATCAAGTACATCAAAATATACATAACCTCCATCAAAAAATATGAAGCATCAACACCACAAGTGCTTAAAAAATATCAAGTCTACAAAAATTATTATATAAGTAGCTCAAAACCACAAGTGCTCAATAACACCAGCACCTTGCCACTAACCTGTAAAAGAAATATCTTCAAATTATTAACACTCATGTTGGTACTAATCAATAATTGCATTAAGAAACTAAAGTCAATATTATAATGAGCATTAACATATCTCAAAAGTACTAACCATCCAAATTGGATATCTCCTCTTGTGTATTCTCATGCACTAAAGTCATATCTATGCAAAACAGAGTATAAATATTTGCTCCTAACTCATATAAAAATTTGGAGAAAACATTTAGAACATTACCATACGGGGGCACATTTTCTTCGTTGGTCTCTGTAGTTGGGACCTTATCCATTGATCTTCAAGAATTGTGCCAACATTTCACCTACAACAAAGTGAAGAAGAAAAATGCTCACTGCAATCCAAAATGAAAGGGTTGACTCCTTTAAACAAAGTGAAGAAGGTCAATGTACTCACAGCGGGGGAGGCGTAGCGAACGGTGACCTAGAGGGCACCACCTTTGCAGGTGGGTGACGTCGGCGAGCAGGCGGTCTTCGTCAGCGAGCGGGCGAGCAACTTCGGCAAGCAGGAGGGCAACGTCGGGCTGGTGGCTGGGAAGATGCGAGAGAGGGGAAGCTGCGGAGTGTGGAGTGACACAGGCGGGCAACGTTGGGCGACTTCGGCAAGCAGTCGGGCGACGCAGGGGTGAGATCGAGGGTTGGGAGAGGGAGAGAGGGGAAGATGCGGAGGAAAGGACAAGGCTGGTTGTTGGGAAGGGAAAAGGAATTAGGGTTGGTTTGTGAATAAAAGCTTTCAGAAAGAAAGGAGAATATTTAACGTCTTTTAAAAGTGCGGTTTTTTGTCTACGAACAGCCATGTTTGGTCTGCGGTTAACAATCCCCTATTTATATTGCTTGAACTTTATAAGAAAATTTGTTATTATATATTATTTACACATTTCAAAACAATTATTTATACATTAGAGAACAGTTATTTATACATTCCAGAACGGACTTGATGTTCTCTTGATGCATTAAAAGACGTGTTAGAGTGGTTGTTAGAGTGAAGAATAGAGAAGAGCGAGAGAGATCGAACAAAATAAGAAGAGCACACAAGCACAAGTAAGCAAAAGAGAAAAGAACTCGGAAATGTTTCTTAACTGGAGGCCTTACAAATGAAGACTACATCCTCTTTTATAGTCATCCAAGACCAATATTATATTTACAAGATTATGTCATCGCAGACCTCATTCTACTAATTACATTATCTCTGACATCATCATATCATTTACATCACAGATGACATCATCCTACAATATACATCATCGATGACATCATCCTTCAAATTATATCATCAATGACATCTTTCAATTTTTTACATCATTGCTTACATCATTATTCAGGTTCAAATAAATTTTGTATCACAAAATCAACATTCTCCTCCTTGATATAAAATCATCAAAAAGTGATCTTTATCCATATTCATCTGCACAATCTTCTATTCGAATTAAGTTTAAACATAGTTTAAACTTTTCTAATGAAACGACATTCGTAAATGCATCTACAGGATTTACCTTTGTGTTTATCTTAGAAAATTGAATTTCTTTCTCCTCTTCAATTGCATTTAAAAATGAATGACGAACATCGTTGTGTCTTGTTCGCTCATAGAAGGTCTAATTCTTCGCAAGACAGATGACATTCGAACTATCACAATTAGAGTTGTCACGGTTCCAGTTCGGTTCTGGTTCTACTAAAACCGTGAACCGAACTGCTAAGGTAATGGTTCTTTAAATTAGAACCAAAATCTTATTTGGTTTGACCGGTTCCGATTCTGCATGGTTCCGGTTCTAGAATAATTTTTAGAATTGTCATGTCAACGGTTCCAGTTACGGTTCAACAAGAACTGAAACCAAACCAGCCACTAACGGTCCGGTCCAGTTCTATACTGTTCGGTCCGGTTCCAATCGATTCCAAGTAGAACCAAAACTAAATTTGACGAAATGAATTGGGGAGGTCAAAAATAAAAAACCGGAGGAAAAATTTAAATTCGTTCTGTTTTTTGCAAGGACTTCGAAGTTTGGGGCCCAGGCGTAGGAATTTTGCATTACAACAAGTGAGATTATTTTTTTTGTGTAATATAGTAAGTAACATTGAAAGTTAAAAACTAGAATCACAAAACCACAAAATTGCACCATGTCACACTGATTTTTTTTGTGTAACATAGTTTGCAGTGCTATTTTTGGCGATGCAAAATCGACAAAACCGTGTCACATTGTTTTCTTCGAGTGGGCATGATATTCAATCATCGCAACTAAGTACAAGTTACTTTAATTATTTTAGAAAAATGTATGAGTAAAATTGAAAATACATTATATAATAGTATAAATATCAAAATTGTACCGCAAAAACCGACACCAAACCGCACCAATGTCAAACCACACTGCATAGTTTTGGTGTGATGCGATTTTGTTCGATCCAAAACCAACCTCTTTTAGTGCGATTGTGGTTTGGAGATTGCGGTTTGGATCAAACCGCGTCAGTTTCACTCATACTAGTAAGTATAAATATTATAGATAGATTATAAAAAAATAACAATATAATAAAATTATCATTATTAATAAATTATAATAATAAACGGTTGCGATTCAGTTTTGCTTCGGTCTGGTTCGGATCGGGTCTAAAAATCTTTGAATTGCTTGAGACTTGTATGTTGCGGTTCCGGTTCCGGTCTGGATAATAAAATGAAAGTGTAACATCCCATTTTCAAATTAGACCCCCCTTTAGGAGTGACTTGAACATGCCTAGGTCATAACAAGTCCTAGGTTGAACCTAGGTAGTCAAGTGACCCAACTAGCTAGTTGAGACTCACTTGGGCTGCAAATAGTAAAATATTAAAACCCTGATTTTTGGTGGCCTAGTGGGTTCAATCTGACTCCAAGGCATTCCTAGACCTAATATGAGATCAATGGGTCACCAAGGACCCATTGGGTGCAAACCTAGTGGCTAAGTTGACCCAAGTCAACTTAAGTCCTAGTTAGGCCAAAATAACCCTACCTTGGGTCAACTCACCCTCATTATGCCAAGTCTACCCTACCTAACCATACCTAGGCCTTAGGGGAGGTCAATGGGTCCCTAAGGGTCTATTGATGTTGACTCTGAAGGTCAAATTGACCAAGTCAACCCTAAACCCAAATCAAGTCAAACCTAGCTCAATTGGGTTAACTCAAGCTCAAGCCCCCTCATGTAGACTCATGGGGTTTTATTAGGAGTTATTATGGCTGCCTATAGCCTAAACCCTAGGCTAGCCAACATGTTGACTAGGAGAGAGAAAAAAATGAGTTTTTGGTTATATAGAGGAGAGAGAAAAGGTGGTGGAGAGGTGAAAGGGTGTTTTGAAGAGGGAGGAGGCATGAGTTCGGCCAAGGAGGGGCCCACAGCCACCTAATGGCTGGCACCTCTTCCCCCCCAACCCTTTCCCGGCCACCAAGAGGTGGCTCCACCCCTCCTCACCTCTAACCGACCCCCACCATGAAGGGACACTTGCCTCTTGGATGAAGCCGCCCCCTCTTCCCCTCTACCCCTTATATACTCACTTAGGAGAGAGGGGCGACCCATTTCGAAATCAGAGAAGGAGGATAGAACCCTTGCCGGAGCCACCAAGGAGAGAAACACCGCCACCGCCGCCACCATGGCATCCCGCCGTTCAACTCGCATCCAAGCCCGAAATCAGGTCCTCCCTCACTCCCTTTTTCTCGTGCTTAGATCCTAGACATGTTAGGAGTAAGCCCGGACTCAAACAAGCCGGTCGGAGGGAACCAAAACCAGGAATTTTTGCCATTTTCATGGCTTTTTGGTGGTCTCGGGTAGGGCGGCGTCGCCACCTCCGGCCGCCCTAGCCGCCGGCAAGGTTAGCCCCCACCACCGGGAACATGTAGGAGTTATTTCCCGGTGGTGGCGCCGCCCCTGATGGCCGGGAAAAGACCCGTAAGATTCACTTCTCACGGTTCTGGTTCAGGCCATTTGGAGAAGACGAAGTACAGCTGCCCTCGGATTGCTTTAAGATGCGTGCGAGACTTAAATACACGAATTACAGCTTTTATTAATTCTTTTTCTGTATTTTAATAAAACAGTTTCACTGTAAATTAAATTTAGGCCCCTTAGGGACACCTAACGAAAAAGGTCATAACATGAAAGTTATAGGTATTTTAAATACCTACAATTTGAAATGTAGTGGTGAAAAATTGGATGAGGGGTCTGCCCTGTAGAGCCTTTTTAGTAAGGGTATGTCCTACAACTAGGGCAGATTTCTTCTAAAAATTATTTAGGCCCTTTAGGGGCATGTTCATCAAAAATGATCAACATAAATGTTGTAGGAATTTTTATTATCTACAGTTTGATATGTAATGGAAAATTTTAGGACAAGTCTACTGACTTTTAGGGCCATTTTTCTAGGGTAGGTCCTATACGTAGGGCAGATTTTCAAATAATTCCCCACACCTAACCCTTATTCCAAATTTTTATATTTTGGATAGGAGCTTAATGTAATCTAATGCTAGCGCTTGTAAAATTTGGAGACCATTTGGGATAGTGTAGCTTAGGGTTTTGCCCTAACCCTAGAAAAGCTAGGGAAAGATTAAAGGGTCAAATGACCTCCATACCCTCCCAAATTTTGGTGAGGTGTCTCTGGTATAGGTATCTAGGTCTGGTTCAAATTTCAACTCATTTGGTTGAGTTTTGAATAGGAATTCACTAAACCCTAGTTTGGACCTAGGGAAGCGAAATTTAGGGAAAAGGTACTTTTGACACTTGAGAGATCATCTCACCTCAACAGAGGTTAAGATTTTGACCATTGGTTTGAAATGATCCTAAGAACCCCTTGGGAAAAATGGGATGGATTAGGGTGAGTTTACCCTAGGGCCCTGGTTCAAACCCAAAATGAGGATTTTGGGGGCTTGTGAAGGACATAGGAGAAAATGCCCTTGTATAGCCTTGAGATTTGGTGGAGAGGTTGTTAATGGGTATTTAATCCTCTGGTTGAAATATTAGAGAATTTAGAGGTAGGTAGGTACCTCAAAACCTAAACCCTAGTTTTAGGGTAGAAAGGCTTTTAGGTCAAAACAGTAACTTAAATTCATTTAAAAGCTATGAAACTTGGGTAGAGTGTTTATAGGGTAGTTATGACCCTTAGATGAGTTTACTAGAATTTTTGGATAATTATTTATAGTACTTCACTTATGAATGTGGGTATAGCCCTATTTGATATTTTATTTATTAAAGATTTTGAGGTCAAATAAGACCCCATGAAACTCTGGAATTAGATGTTGTTGGCCAGTAGTAATGCTCCTGAATTTTTAGTTCAATTTTATGTTGAAGAAATCTAGTAGTTCTTTCACAAGGGTTATAAAAGGGCTTTATGGTTTTAAAATATATTATGGCTTAAATATTTTCTGGAAAATTATGAAATTTGGTAAATAGGGTTCTTAAACCAATATGTACCAGTGGGAATTTATTCAGAATATTTGGAGTTATGAATATAGTACTTGATTCACAAGCATGCTAGATTAAGAATTTAGTAAATGATTTATTGTAAATTAATTTCCAGTAGGAAAATTATGAAACTTATCTAGTACTGTTTTCATGGTGTTATTAGTACCCTGTAATTAATTCAAATTATTTGAATGAATATTTGATGAGGTTTATTCATTAGTCATGAAAGAAATGAATTATTGATAAAACATGATTAGGCCCCTTAGACCTTAGAGAAAAATATCAAACCTTGGATATATCCTTTTTAGATATAACAAAATTTATTCTGAATTTATTATGATTTTTTACATAGCTAAAAAGTCTACTTCATGTTCAAATTGGTAGACCTTGGATTTGTAGGAAAATTAATTAATTATTAGATTAATTGAGAAAATGGTTATAACCTGGAATTGATTCAATTATGCCATGATAGGCCCCCAGTAAATAAATTAGATCATTCGGATGTAAACACAAAGGACATCCTATCATGGACATCATATGGTATAGGGTGGTCGTTAAATAACAAATTCGGGAAAATGTGTAAATGGATAGGAATTGGTCACAGTGTGAAGTAGTTGGTATTGGTTTGATTTAATGAAGAGGCTGGATCACCATAGGAGGTTTCAGGTGTGGTGAGAAATGAGTTGATGTGTGCTAGAAGGTGCGCGGGACCGACGAAAGATCGTCGTCCCCGTAAGAGTGAAGAGTCAAATTCATCATAGGTTTAGTTTGATGCAATTTATAAAGGGAGCGGGTAAGAGAAAATTAGCCAATATTATGAAGTGCCTTGCGAAAGGGAACTTTGGTCTGTCATAACATCGTAGTTCCTAGTGCCTTTTGAAAGCCCCTCACAGGATATAATCCGTAGGCAGCCCTAGGCTAACGTAAATCTTAAAACAAATAAAAGAGTAATTAGCTGGATAGGGATTCACATTGCACACACTCATTAGTTAGGTTTGGAAATGGTTAAGTCGTCCCGAGGTGTTCAAGGGGGCGCCATCCCGCGGTGTTCAAAGGGATGAGGTTTGGAATTGAGCCGGACGGTTTAGTCCGGGGAGCTTAGTCTCAGTTGTGGTTAATACGGACGGTTTAGTCCGGGAGTTTGACACTTTAAATTATTATATATTAAACTGCTGCATATGCATAAAAATAGGAAAGATTAAGGTGGTGGGTTCTTGATATCGGGGAGTTCGATTGCACCGACACCGATATCGTTGACTCAGCAAGGTGACTAGCACTTAGCCAAAGCTAAGTCCGGCGGTCCAGTCAGCAAGAGTACGCAGGAGTCTGCTTTGTGCACCAAGCGTTGAGGGCGTACGATAGGTCAGACCAGTGGTGCTTTTACTGGTTTTGAGGTGGGCGAGGCCCAACCCACCGCTTTCGTCTGCCACTACGGAGGTATCCTGGGAGGTAATGGCTCTGAAAGAGGGAACTAAAGGTTTGTGTACACAAAGTCGTGTGTGTGAGTTGCACTGCATGAACATCATTAACCCACCATATAGTTGCATACATAATCATTCATAAGAACCTTGACATCTAATGTATAAGTGGAATGAGACACTTATACATTAGGACCTGCAAAACGACCCCTTGGTGTAATAGCTTGTGTGGGAAAGTTTTATAGATTAAGGTCATTTTAAATATTTAAATAATGCTTGTGATAACCGACACCCCAACGTATAAGTGGAATGGGACATTTATACGATGGGAGCCTTGTAAAAGATCCCTTGGCTTATGTGTACTCACATAAGTGAAGGTTTAATGTTGGGTACATTGGAAAATGTGTACCTGATTTGAAGAAGCTCAACTTAGCTCAATGATATACATCAAGGTATATTTGATGTTGTTTTGAGTTGACATGTGCAGGTGAAGAAGTATTAAAGAATGCAGAAAAATATTCTAAGTCCACATGTCGACACCTGAAGAAATTGTGTCGACACTTCAGAATATTTGTGTCGACACTTCAGAATATCAGTGTCGACACAGAGAAAGATAGTCGACCACACTTATGTCGACACTGGGAAGCAGTGTCGACACATAAAGAAAATCGTCGACCTCAGCACTGGGAAGCAGTGTCGACACAGTGAAAGATTGTCGACACCCAGAGAAAGTTTGTCGACTAGTGAAAGATAGTCGACCAGAGAAAAATTGTCGACTAGTGGAAGGTAGTCGACTAGTGAAAGATAGTCGACCAGAGAAAGATAGTCGACTAGTGGAAGATAGTCGACTAGTGAAAGATAGTCGACCAGAGAAAAATTGTCGACTAGTGGAAGGTAGTCGACTAGTGAAAGATAGTCGACCAGAGAAAGATAGTCGACTAGTGGAAGATAGTCGACTAGTGAAAGATAGTCGACTCATAGAAGAAGATAGTCGACCTCAACTGTGTCGACACTGGGTGGATGTGTCGACACCAGAAGATTGAGTCGACACATATTGACAGAAGTCGACTATGCTTGTGTCGACACCAGAAGACTGAGTCGACACATTTTGGCAGAATTGAAGATTGCTGTGTCGACACCAGAAGGCTGAGTCGACACATACTGAGTTCTGAATCTACAACAACTATGTCGACACACAGGACTTGTGTCGACACACTGCAGAGTCTAGACCAAGTTATTTTCTGAAGAAGCTGTGTCGACTTAAAGGCAACTTAGTCGACATCATCAAAGACTGTGTCGACACCAAAGTCACTTGTGTCGACACAGATAGACAGATTGGTCTCGAAACTTTCTAACAGACTGTCTCGACATTTTGTTGTCCAAGGCTAAGGTACAGGAACTGTTTGAAGACTTGACAGCTGTGGGTTGCCACCGTTTAACTGAAGCTGTCAGACCTGTCAGAAAACAGTTAGAAACCGAATCAGCCGGTTACCATGAAGAAAGTCTATAAATAGACACATTCAGAAGGAAATTAACAACTAAGAAAGATAACTGAAGAAGATCTAAGAAGAAGAAACAGAAGGATTACGATCCTGTTGTAGTTTCAATTCAAGAAAGTGCTAAGCTCTAAAGAAGATCTTCATCAGTGGATCTAAGAAGAAGAAGAAGTCTGAAGTATCAAAAAAAAAGATGTTGGATAGAGAGGGATCCAGTCATCTTGAAGAAGAAGAAGGAAGCCATCAGTGGTTTCTCAAGAAGCTGTTTGGAAATCAACTCAGCTAAGTTCAGATTCAAGAAGCTTTGAAGAAAGCTCAGATTCAGTTGATTTCATCAACTGATTAAGAAGTGTCTTGTCCTCTTCTCTCTCAATAAAGGCAAGACATTAAAATATCTTTTCCAAATTTCTGTAGGATCTGTTTACACAGATCTGAGTTGTAAGCCTGTATTATAAAGGCTGAGTGTAGGAGAGGTGATCTCTGAGTGGTAGGACTATTTGCCTGAGTGTAGGAGAAGGTTATTCTCTGAGTGGTAGGCCTTGAGGCAAGGCTGAGGTAGGGCTGTTGAGCCTGAGTTGTAGGAACCTATCCAGGTTCTGAGCTGTAGGATCTGAGGATCTGAGAATAGTGGAAGTTTGGCCGAATCTAGCATACTGCTAGATAGGTGAAGGGGGAAAGTGGATGTACCCAGACCTTAGGGAACCACTATAAAACATTGTGCAATCTGTGATGCTTAGTTATCTGTGAATGCTGTGCTAGATGTTTTAATTTGTAATTGAATTCTGCCTAGAAGTATAAACAAGAAATTAGAACCTATTCACCCCCCCCCTCTAGGTGTTTAGGTTGTCTTGAAAGTAAAACTATCAAGTGGTATCAGAGCGAGGTTCCTCAAAAAGGACTTAACAGTCTGAGGTAGATCTGAAAGGCAGAATCAAGATTCAATAAGATGGGTTCTGGTGAGAATCATAAGGAGCTAGGGTCTATGAAATTACCCATATGCAAGAAAGAAATTTTTGGAATTTGGAAAGAAAGAGTCAGACTGTTTATGGAGGCATCTGACCCAAGGATTTACATCACAGTACAGGAAGGCCCCTTCATTCCAATGAAGGTATCAGTTCTTGATGCAAATATCCAAACTCCAAAGAGTTATTCAGAAATGACCAAGGATGAAATCATCTTAGCAACCATGGACAAAAGAGCTCAGAACATTATTGTTAGTGCCATAGATGATTCAACATTTCAGAATCTGATTCACTCCAAGACCTCCAAAGAGATGTGGGACACATTGATTGTCTACATGGAGGGATCTGAAGAAGTAAGGCAGGACAGGAAATCTATGCTCAATCAGGAGTATGAAAGTTTTAGACAAGGAAAATCTGATAGCATAACTGAGTGCTACAAGAAATTCTATAGAATTGTGAATGAGCTTATGTCCTATGGAAGAGTCTTCAGTACTTATGAACTGAATGACAAATTCTTGAGATCCTTAACAAAGGATTGGGACACAAAGATCTGTGCCATAAGAGAAGTGGCTAAATTGGCAGAGATATCTCCTCCCACCTTGTTTGGAAAGTTGCTATCCTATGAAATGCAACTTATGGTGAGGAAGGAGGAGGAAAAGAATTCAAGAGGAGAGCATAGAGAAAAGACTGTGGCATTCAATGCAGAAGCCACTAGAAAGAATAGGAGGAAATCACCATCTCCTCCTAAGGAAGTTGCAGAAGATAGTTCTGAAAGTTCAGATAAGGGTTCAGAAAGCTGTGATTCAGATGCAGACTTTGCTGCATTCACAAGGCAATTCCAGAGGTTCTTAAAAAAGAAGCAATGGAAGTCTAGGCCTTCCACATCACAGCAAGTTGATGACTATTATCAGAAGAAAAGGTCATCAAGGAAAGAGAAGAGCAGATCAAAGCCCAGCAAAGCCACTACTTCAAAGATTGTCTACTATTGTTGCAATAGGCCTGGACATGTAGTGGCTGATTGTCCTGATAAGAGAAAGGAGTATTCAGACAAGAAAAAGACTCATCAGAAAGGCAAGAAGGAGAAATCCTTTGTTGCAAAGAAAGATAAGAGTCTAACAGACCAGTCAACTTCGGAGTCAGAATCTGAAGCTGAAGCATATATTGGACTATATGCTGCATCTGAAGAAGAGGAGTTTCTGCAGTTGCTAGACTCCATCAATGAACAAAAGGATCATCAGTGTATGGGGCTGATGGCAGGATCAGAAGAGGACATATGCCAGAATCAGTCTGGTCCTAATAAGGTACAATGTCCTTCTATTACATCTGTTTGTTGTACAAGTGAAGAATCAGCTACATCTGCATCAAGTGATGTAGATGCATCTGAATCTGAAGGAGATGTCTATCAATTGATAGACAAGTATGGGGACTTGTTGCAGGCCCTTAAGAAAAGCAAGAACCTGGTTAAATCTCAGGCTCAGGAAATTGCTGAACTAATGGTTGCTACAACTGAGTTAGAGAAAGTTATTGATCAAAAATTAAATGAAATTACCAAGCTGAAGAATATAACTATTATTCAGATTGGCACAATTAACTATACTAATGATCAAGTGAAGAGTCTGAAGGCCAGACTTAGAATTGAAAGGGATTTAGTGGCTAGTTACTCTAAGCCAAAATCTGTCTTACCCTTGATAGATGAATTTGTCACTCAAAAGGGTAAGGCTGGATTAGGATTCAAAGGTAACTTCAGGGCTGGCAGATTCAAGAGGAAAGGCAAAGCTCCTGTTCAGCCACTAAACCTTTCAGTCCCCATAAAGTTTAGTAAGGTGAAAGTGCCTTCTAACAAATATGATCATGAAGATATTCAAGGTCATATTAAGACTAATGTTTTGAAGAACAAGGGTGTAAATGCAAGCAGGCCTACCTATGGTCATAAACCCAATGGTTTTAAGAAATCAGTAGGTAAAGTTGCTGCAGCACCAGCAATGAACAGAAATTCTTCTGACAAGGATGTATCTAGATCTAGATACAATAAGTTTGAATGTTGGTGCTGTGGCAAGAGAGGCCATTTTGCACTAGACTGCTGGTATAACCCAAGTGTTATAAAGAACAATAGTCTACCTGTTCGAAGAGGTTATGGTAGCTTTATTAATGCTAACCTGAACCAAGGACCCAAGACTTACTTGGGTTCTAAGGGTAAGTAATTCTGTGTTGCAGGTGAATCCAAGTAACCATGCCCCTATATGGTACTTGGATAGTGGTTGTTCCAGGCACATGACTGGAACAAAGGGGCTGCTGAAGGAGTATTCATCTGTCAAAGATGGACCAAAAGTGATCTTTGGTGGATCTGAAAAAGGAGTCATCAAAGGGTTTGGTAACATTTCTTCTAACCTAATTACTATCACTCAAGTGGCTTATGTAAAAGGTTTGAAACATAATCTAATAAGCATAAGCCAGCTAAGTGATTTAGGATATGACATTTCATTTGTTAAAGATGGATGTCATATCAAGAGGTCAAGTGATCAAAAGATCATACTGACAGGGTATAGGAAGAGAAATGTATATTGTCTTAATTTTGAATGTGAGAAGAAGGCTTCTCCCATCTGTCTTGTAGCTGATGACAATGCTTCTCATTGTGTTAAGTGGCACAAGAGATTGGCCCATCTAAACTACAAGACAATTGGCCAACTCTTTAGCAAAGAGTTAGTGAGGAATGGACCTCAAGTTAAGTGTATAAAGGAAGGGATATGCTCAGCTTGTCAAAAGGTCAAGCAGACAAAATCCTCCTTTCAAAGCCTTGAAATCAAGGATTCTGTGAGGTGCTTATACCTCTTGCATATGGATCTTTTTGGTCCTATGCCAGTTCACAGTCTAGGTAGGAGAGTCTACACTTTTGTGGTTGTAGATGACTATTCAAGATTTACATGGGTGTTCTTTCTGAGACAAAAATCTGAAACCCCAAGTGTATTACTTAATTTTGTAAAGCAAATTCAGAATGAACTAAATAGTACAGTGGTCAAAATCAGAAGTGACCATGGTACTGAGTTTCAATCTGAAAGCATAACAAAATTGTGTAAAGACTTTGGGATTTTCCAAGAGTTCTCCTCACCTAGAACACCTCAGCAAAGTGGAATTGCTGAAAGAAAGAATAGAACATTAATTGAAGCTGGTAGAACTCTATTGAGTGACACCTCTCTCCCAGAATATTTTTGGGCTGATGCAGTTAACACTGCTTGTCATGTAATCAATAGGGCTACTATCACCAAAAGCCACAAAATGACTCCCTATGAGATTGTGAAAGGCAGAAAACCAAATCTATCTTACTTTAGGATCTTTGGTTGCAAGTGTTATATACTTAACAATGGCAAGTCATATTTGACTAAGTTTGCTGTCAAATCCCAGGATGGGATATTTGTTGGGTACAGCACAAATAGTAGGCCTATAGAGTCTTCAACTTGACTACTCAAGTTGTTGAAGAATCTGTGCATGTTGTGTTTGATGAAACAAGATTAATCAACTGTGAGTTGTCTTGTAGATCAAATGACTCAACAGGTATAAGCAAAAGTATGGACAAGCTCTCCATTACTGAAGTATCAAAGGAAGATGGGGCATTGGAAAATGAAGACTTATGTCCAGGGGGAGAACAAGACACTATAGAAGCTGAAGAAAACCAAGAGATTCAGCTAAATGAAGGAGCTGGAGATGTTCAACCAGAAGGGAATCTTCCTCCAACTACAAGACATTTAAGAGATCATCCAGCTGATCAGATAATAGGTGATCCAAGACAGGGGGTGCAAACTAGAAGCAGAAATCAAAACACAGTTCTACATTCAAGTTTCCTGTCACAAATGGAGCCTAAGAAGTTTGAAGAAGCTATCCAAGACCAGCACTGGATTGATGCTATGCAAGAGGAGCTGAATCAATTCAGAAGGTGCAATGTCTGGGAGCTTATTCCTAAACCAAGAGACCACAACATAATTGGCACAAAATGGATCTATAGGAACAAGCTAGATGAAAGAGGAATAATAGTAAAGAATAAAGCAAGATTGGTTGCAAAAGGATACAGGCAGGAAGAAGGGATTGACTTTGATCAAACCTTTGCTCCAGTAGCAAGGCTGGAGGCAATCAGAATATTCCTTGCCTATGCAGCCTATCAAGACTTCAAAGTATACCAGATGGATGTGAAGTCAACATTTCTGAATGGTGATCTTAAAGAAGAAGTATATGTAGAGCAGCCATCAGGTTTTGTAGATCCTCTTAAACCTGATTTTGTTTATAAGCTTAGGAAAGCTCTGTATGGGTTAAAGCAAGCCCCAAGGGCTTGGTATGAAACCCTGTCTACTTTCCTTATTGAGAATAAATTCTCAAGAGGAAAAATTGACAAAACTCTATTCCTTAGGGAATCCAAATGCAAGATCATCTTAGTACAGATCTATGTTGATGACATAATCTTTGGATCTACTGAAAACAACCTTTGTAAAAAGTTTGCCAAACTTATGCAAGGGAAGTTTGAGATGAGCAGTATGGGGGAACTGAAATTCTTCTTGGGACTCCAAGTAAGACAGACTGATGATGGCTTGTCCATATCCCAGTCTAAGTTCACCAAAGAATTGATTAAGAAATATGGTATGGAGTCATCCTCCACCATGAGAACTCCTATGGGAACAAGTATGCCTATATGCAAAGATGATGCAGGTAAACCTGTTGATGAGACTTTGTATAGAGGAATAGTTGGCTCACTACTATATCTCACTGCTAGTAGACCAGATATTATGTATGCTACATGTGTCTGTGCTAGGTACCAAGCCTGCCCTAAAGAATCTCATTATACTGCAGTCAAAAGGATTCTGAGATATCTTAAGGGCACACCCAATCTAGGTCTTTGGTACCCTAGGAATAGAGATTTTCAACTAACAGGCTATTCAGATGCAGATTTTGCAGGATGTAGAGAGGATAGGAAGAGTACTACAGGTACTTGTCAATTCCTGGGAGGAAGACTAATATCATGGAGTAGTAAGAAGCAGACTAGTGTGGCAATTTCCACAGCTGAGTCTGAGTATGTTGCTGCTGGAAGCTGCTGTGCACAGCTATTATGGATGCAGCATCAGCTTAAGGATTATGGTATTCAAGTAAGTAGAACACCTCTTTTGTGTGATTCTAAGAGTGCAATTTCTATTGCTAATAATCCTGTTTCTCATAGTAGAACTAAGCATATAGAAATAAAATACCATTTTCTAAGAGAACATGTAGAAAAAGAAGACATCTCATTGGAATTTGTGAAAACAGATTATCAAATAGCAGATGTGTTTACTAAGCCCCTGGATGAGACCAAATTCAATAAATTCAAAATTGAATTAGGTATGTTAACCATTGATTAGTGTAATCACAAAATCATCAACAATGAAGTTGAAGTGGTAACAAGACATTCAAGTGATATAAAGACACATTGAAGTAGTATCAAGTACTTTGTAGTACTTATAAGTTGTGTTGAACAAACAGAAATTAGCTAAGTAAGATGGTGTCGACACATTCAGTAATAATGTGTCGACTCAGGGTAGTAATATCGACAAGTCAGAGATGTGGTGTCAACACAGAAAATATGTGTCGACACTTAAGAATCTTATTGTCAACTTATCCAGGAATGTAGTGTCGACTTCACCAGGATAGTGGTGTCGACACTTACAGATTTTGTGTCGACACTTATACTAAGAGTCGACACAGAATTTCTGAAGCTCTACTATATATCTCTGGTGTCGACATAACAGCAAATTGGTGTCGACACATAATAGACGGACTTGAAGTCGAGACAATAGAAATTTGTGTCGACATATTCCATCTGTGTCGACACTTATAGTCTATTTTTGGCGACTTTTGATCTTCTTTAAACAGAAGGTATAAATAGGTCAAAAACTCATTCTGTCGACACGCTTACAAGGTTTTCGAAACCCTGTGTCGACATTCTCTCTCTCTCTCTCTTTCTCTCATCTTTCAAGCTTTCTCGACTGATCAATGGCGCCAAAGATTGAAGATAATGTGAATGAAGGATATGAGTTGGTGCGCCAGGCCTTTGCTGCTGCTCCTCCAGATGTTCTCGGGGTTATCTCTCTCCTCTCCGACTCAGGATTAGAATTTCTGGTCTCCAAACCATCTAAGATATGGAAGAAGGAGGTGCATGAGTTCTTTACTTCTGCATCTGTAGACTCTGAGAGTCATGAGATAAAATCCACAGTTCATGGGTCACCAGTGGAGATTACACCAAGTAAGTTAAGAACAATTCTACAATTACCTATAATTGAGAATGAAGAGGATGTCCCTGCTTCTAAATCAAGGGAGGCTCTTCAATGGTGTGGATTGGATTCCACCATGAAAATTGGAGCAGCATTCAATAGGAAAGGGATGAATCAACAGGGCAAGTTCCTGTCTGAGGTGGTTGGAAAAGTTATTTTGTGCAAGCCAGGTGGACATGATAGGATTTCTGCCTATATGTTCAGCCTAATGACCAGGATTATGTTTACAATTCCAACGGATTGGTCAACTGTAATCTTTGAAAAGATTAAGGAAGGAATCAAGAAGCCAAATCTGGCTAGAATAATGAGTATCTACCTAAGTAAGGAGATTCCTGATGTTATGCAACAACAACCTGGAACAAAAATTAATCACATGAGAAGGATGGACATGAGATTGTTCTCCAGATGGGATAGGGTGCTGACCAAAGAGATGCCTGAAGTGGAAAGGCAGGATTCACCTGAGAAATCCCCAGGTCATGCTACCAGTACTGAGCACCAACAAGAAGAGCAAGTAAGACAAGAGGTTGAGGATCAGCCTGCTTCTACACAAGTTCAGGATGCCACAATACCTGCAATTCAAGAAGAAGAAGTAAGAATACCAGCTCAGCAAGTCTATTCACCTACACAGACTGTATCTACTCATGACCAGGTACAAGTGCAGGGGGAGCTGGTGTATTTTCCTACAAAAGACATTTCTAATATTTCTATTTCTACACAGGTCCAGGGAAAACAAGTGTCCTCACCTGCCCAGGACATCCCCAATACTGAACAAGTACAGGGGGAGAAGCTGTCTGAGCAAGTGCAAGAAGATGCTCAAATTGATACATCTCAAAATTTGAATACTGCAGATGTTTCAGCCCAGAAGGAATATACTCTTGAGGAGTTATTTCCAAATGATGAAATAGTTACTGATAGAATGGAAGTGGAGCAATCAATTGAGGGGGAGCCTGTGCATGTTGAGACTGTACAACATGGCACTGAAGCAGCTGTTCCTCCTCCTCCCAAAGAAAGAGTTCAAATTGATAGTACTTCTGATTCTGAGAGTGAAGAAGCCAGGGTGGCTAAGAAGAGAAAACTTATGGTCTTCCAGAGAAGGAGCAAGAGCTACAAGCAGGCTCTACAGTCTACAGCACATCACACTCCTTCTGACTTTGATTATAACAAGTTTTTGGTCGATTTACAAGTGAAATTGGATGAACACAGAGTGTCCATTGAAAAATATGTTGATGAGAACAACAAGTCCCTGCAGTTTGACTTAGCTCAAGATATAAAATCTATTAGGTTTGAGGTCAATATGCATAAAAAGGAGATGACAGATTGCTTCCATAAGGGAGGTAATGCTGTGGTGTATTTGGCAAAACAACAGCAGACTATCATCCCTAAGGTGGATGATATGCTTTAAAGTAAAGCTATGTCTTGGAAAATCAGTTAAGGATGAATGACAATTTAACTGAATCTCATCATGAGATCATTGAGGAATTGAAAAAGATTGTTCCAGGCCTGCCTGTAGCTAGAGCAAAAGAAATGGAAGAATTTGATAAGAACTTTCAAGCTGCTATTGATTCTGTTAAAACTGCTATCACTACCTCTCAAAAGGAAATATCTGACAAGCTTCTAATGTTAAAACCATTTTTTAAAGAGGGTGTGAATTATCTGGATGGCCAAATTAGATTTCAGAAGGAAGATCTAAGAGATCATGTTACTAGAGAAGGCATAAAGGGGGAGAGGATGTTAGTTCATGCAGGCTCAGAGCACACCAAATGGGTGACCAATAGTATTCGAGCCACATTGGGATATCCACCATTGTGTGATGATGCTATGGTGGCTGAGTCAGGAATACAAACAAGTCTACTTGAAGGCAATCAACCTGAGGTTGCCCAAGTCATTTACCCTCCTCCAGATTATGATATGATTGATCAGCAAGTTCAAGGAATGTATAGTCCTCCAAAGGAGGTTACTAATGTTGTTATTGGGAAGGTTGATAAGCCTGAGGCTACTTTGAAAGACCAGCAAGATGCTCTACTATCTAAGAAAAGATTTAGAGAGCAGGCTGAACTTAAGCCAGACTTTGAGCAATGGAGTCCTACTTCCAGAAATATAATACTCACTGCATGGAAGGCTGTCAAAGACCAACAACATGAGAGAGGCAAGTGGTTCAATGAGATGGAATGGCAGAAGTATGAAGCCAGACAAGAGGCAATAGTACAGTTTAGAAGAAAAGCCAAGCTGGGTAGGCAGCCTCCAGATGCTTAGGAGCCAAGCAAGTACTTCCCAAAGCCCTTTCATTATTTTGAAAGGCAAAGGCTCAAGGAAGAAGCAAAGAAGAAGGCTGATCTAAAAGGCAAGAAGCCAGCTGAAGATTCTGAAGCTCCTGTGAAGGCTCAAGTTCTATCTGGCAAAGGGATTGTCATTAAAGAGCCTGATCAGTCTTAATTTTTAGTTCTTTCAAAGTATTTTGTAATGTTTTGATTAAATCATTAAATGTAAATCTCTGTATTCAAACATTATCAAGTTATAAACAAAATGTTGGTTGGTATCATATAATGTTCATTCTGTGATGGATTGTTTTTATTTTGTTTATATTAAGTATTCCTGTTATATCATATATCATCAGTTTATACTTTTTATAAATGGTGTATATCATTGGCTATAGGGTTATGACTTCTCCAAATAGGGGGAGATTGTTGGGTACATTGGAAAATGTGTACCTGATTTGAAGAAGCCCAACTTAGCTCAATAATATACATCAAGGTGTATTTGATGTTGTTTTGAGTTGACATGTGCAGGTGAAGAAGTATTAAAGAATGCAGAAAAATATTCTAAGTCCACATGTCGACACCTGAAGAAATTGTGTCGACACTTCAGAATATTTGTGTCGACACTTCAGAATATCAGTGTCGACACAGAGAAAGATAGTCGACCACACTTATGTCGACACTGGGAAGCAGTGTCGACACATAAAGAAAATCGTCGACCTCAGCACTGGGAAGCAGTGTCGACACAGTGAAAGATTGTCGACACCTAGAGAAAGTTTGTCGACTAGTGAAAGATAGTCGACCAGAGAAAAATTGTCGACTAGTGGAAGGTAGTCGACTAGTGAAAGATAGTTGACCAGAGAAAGATAGTCGACTAGTGGAAGATAGTCGACTAGTGAAAGATAGTCGACCAGAGAAAAATTGTCGACTAGTGGAAGGTAGTCGACTAGTGAAAGATAGTCGACCAGAGAAAGATAGTCGACTAGTGGAAGATAGTCGACTAGTGAAAGATAGTCGACTCACAGAAGAAGATAGACGACCTCAACTGTGTCGACACTGGGTGGATGTGTCGACACCAGAAGATTGAGTCGACACATATTGACAGAAGTCGACTATGCTTGTGTCGACACCAGAAGACTGAGTCGACACATTTTGGCAGAATTGAAGATTGCTGTGTCGACACCAGAAGGCTGAGTCGACACATACTGAGTTCTGAATCTACAACAACTGTGTCGACACACAGGACTTGTGTCGACACACTGCAGAGTCTATACCAAGTTATTTTCTGAAGAAGCTGTGTCGACTTAAAGGCAACTTAGTCGACATCATCAAAGACTGTGTCGACACCAAAGTCACTTGTGTCGACACAGATAGACAGATTGGTCTCGACACTTTCTAACAGACTGTCTCGACATTTTGCTGTCCAAGGCTAAGGTACAGGAACTGTTTGAAGACTTGACAGCTGTGGGTTGCCACCGTTTAACTGAAGCTGTCAGACCTGTCAGAAAACAGTTAGAAACCGGATCAGCCGGTTACCATGAAGAAAGTCTATAAATAGACACATTCAGAAGGAAATTAACAACTAAGAAAGATAACTGAAGAAGATCTAAGAAGAAGAAACAGAAGGATTACGATCCTGTTGTAGTTTCAATTCAAGAAAGTGCTAAGCTCTAAAGAAGATCTTCATCAGTGGATCTAAGAAGAAGAAGTCTGAAGTATCAAAAAAAAAGGTGTTGGATAGAGAGGGATCCAGTCATCTTGAAGAAGAAGAAGGAAGCCATCAGTGGTTTCTCAAGAAGCTGTTTGGAAATCAACTCAGCTAAGTTCAGATTCAAGAAGCTTTGAAGAAAGCTCAGATTCAGTTGATTTCATCAGCTGATCAAGAAGTGTCTTGTCCTCTTCTCTCTCAACAAAGGCAAGACATTAAAATATCTTTTCCAAATTTCTGTAGGATCTGTTTACACAGATCTGAGTTGTAAGCCTGTGTTATAAAGGCTGAGTGTAGGAGAGGTGATCTCTGAGTGGTAGGGCTATTTGCCTGAGTGTAGGAGAAGGTTATTCTCTGAGTGGTAGGCCTTGAGGCAAGGCTGAGGTAGGGCTGTTGAGCCTGAGTTGTAGGAACCTATCCAGGTTCTGAGCTGTAGGATCTGAGGATCTGAGAATAGTGGAAGTTTGGCCGAATCTAGCATACTGCTAGATAGGTGAAGGGGGAAAGTGGATGTATCCAGACCTTGGGGAACCACTATAAAACATTGTGCAATCTGTGATGCTTAGTTATCTGTGAATGCTGTGCTAGATGTTTTAATTTGTAATTGAATTCTGCCTAGAAGTATAAACAAGAAATTAGAACCTATTCACCCCCCCTCTAGGCGTTTAGGTTGTCTTGAAAGTAAAACTATCATTTAATTTCTTACTTACTTACCTTTCTGTTTTACCTATTACAACACTTATATTGTTCATCTATTATAACTTGCTAGTTAGGTCCACCGTCATCTGCTTTTGACTACTCTCCACCTTCATGTCCTCCCCTTTCTTCCTCTCCGCTCGGTGCCTTAGGGCATGGGGGAAGGGGTGGGGGATGATAGGGCTTAGTCTTATAGACTAACGGTTTTCGGACCACATCATTTTAGGGAATCGTGGAGCCCAGCCCAGAGGAGCAGCCCAGGAGGCCGGTGCGCTTGGAGACAGGGCAGTCTATCTCAGGAGCTCAGACAGCCGGGACCGTGAGTTCCGTTCCTTAGTAGCAGTTTGTTTTTCAGCTTCCGTTTGAGTGACCATGTAGTGAGGTGTTGTTGTACCAGGCTTAAGTCCTTTTCCTTTCAGTACTCGGATTTTACTCTGATGTTATACTGTGGACGCTCCCCTCGTGGAGTTTTTATTTATATGTGATATTATAATGTGGACTACATTTCTCTTTACTGTTCTACTTGCTACTTGATTGTGATCGAAAAGGCCGGCAGAATCGGCGCATTGTAGTGACGACCTTCCCGAGTGCGAAGGTGTCACCGCAAAGTGGCGGTTCTGGGCATAAGACCCCGGGAATTGGAATCGGAAAAAAAAATGGGGTCTTACAGAAAGAACCACACCTGAACCAATGACGTTCACAGTTCCAAATAATTCACGAACAGTTCAGTTTGGTTCTTTGCAGTTTCGATTCGGTTCTGGTTTAGTTTTCGATTTTCAGTTTTAAGTGACAGCTCTAATAACAATTGATCTTCGAGATCTCCTAAGTCAAACCCAAATCTGCAAGTAATCCTCTGATCCATATAGCCTTCTTGACTGCCTCCACTGTTGCCATGTACTCAGCTTCAGTTGTCGATAGGGAAATGACCGACTAAAGTGTCGATCTCTATGAAATTACGTCGGCTCCAAATGTAAACACATATCCTGTTATTGACCGTATTTTGTCCAGATCACCTGCATAGTTAGCATCAATATAACTAGCTAAGATGCAATCTCTCGCATTTTCTCCGCCATAAATCAAACTGCTACTAGCAGTCCCCTTCAAGTATCGCAGGATCCATATCATTGCTTGTCAATGTTCTTTTCCCGGGCTAGCCATGTAATGACTGGCTACTCCAACGGCTTGAGCTAAATCTGGTCGAGTACATACCATAGCGTACATGAGACATCCAATTGCACTCGCATATGACGTGTGTGGCATAGACTGAAAGTCTGAAATGCGTTGCTATTGGAGTAGACACAAGCTTTGCATTCTCTATGCCAAATCGAGCAAGAACTTTCTCGATGTATTTCTTTTAAGAGAGACACACTTCTCACATCTTCTATCCCGGATAATCTCCATATCGAGAATTTTCTTTACAGCGCCGAGATCTTTCATCACAAATTCTTGGCTTAGTTAAAGTTTCAAAATCTTAACTTCTTCTTTGTTTTTTGAAACAATAAGCATGTCATCAACATAAATAAGAAGATAAATCCAAGAACCATTATCAAGTACCTTAAAATAGACACATTGATCTCGCAAACTTTTCTTGAATCCAATGGATGTCATGAATTGATGAAATCGCTTGTACCATTGTCTTGGAGATTATTTCAATCCATAAAGAGATTTCTTTAGCTTGCAAACATGACCCTTTTTGCCTTCAATCAAGAATCCTTCATGATGATGCATATAAATCTCCTCCACGAGATCACCATGTAGGAATGCAGTCTTTACATCGAGCTATTCCAACTCCATGTCGTAGACTGCCACCATAGCTAATAGTATGCAAATGGATGCGCGTCGCACCACAGGAGAGAAGACTTCATTGAAGTCCACACCTTCCTTTTGTGCATAACCCTTTGCCACAAGCCTTGCTTTATACCTGACATCATCCTCTAGTGAAGAACCTTCCTTGACCTTGAAAACCAATTTGCATCCAATGGCTTTCTTGTGTTTTGGTAAAGGAACTAACTCCCATGTGACATTTTTATGAAGAGACTCAATCTTTTCCTCCATAGCAACTCTCCATTGCAGGAAGTTGTTAGAATGTCTAGCATCATCATAACTAGTAGGTTCTCCATTTTCTACATTCAAATCGTACGCAGTTACATCCTCAAAACTATAGGTAAGCCAATCTCCATACCTCACTAGCGGGCGCCTATCCCGTCGTGACTTATGAACTTCATATTCAGTCGAATGTGGATCTAGCTCCTCATGATGTACTAGTTCATCATGTCGTCTTGGCTCCTCCTTAATTTGTGTCCTTGACAACTCATTTTTAATCTCACAAAGTGGAATCTCAGTTTTTATCTCAATATATGGGACACATGTGTCTTTTCAAATTGAATCTGCTTCTTTAGAATGATAGATTCATCAAATGTCACGTGTTGAGTGATCACAATCTTCTTCGTTTCAGGACACCACAATCTATAGCCTTTGACGCCTTCAGCATACCCGAGAAATATGCATTTTCTTGCCCTCGGGTCAATTTTTCTATTTTTCTCAAGTGCATATGACGGACACCCAAATACTCTTAGAATTGAGTAATCAACGACTTTCTGTGTCCATAACTTCTCAGGAGTCTTTGATCCAATCACCGAAGATGGCGACCTATTAATGAGATAGACAGAGGTATTTAGTGCATCTGCCCAAAACTCCTTTGAAAGCCTTGCAGTGATCCTCAAACACCGCGTCTTCTCTAGCAGCGTATGATTCATCCGTTCCGCAACTCCATTTGATTGTGGATCCATAGGTATTGTGTAGTGACGTATGATCCCTTCAATTTTGCAGAACTCTTTGAATACATCAAAAGTGTATTCACTCCCATTTTCAGACCTGACAACCTTTACATGTCGTCCTGTCTGTTTTTCAATCATAGCTTTCCAGATTTTGAACTTCTCAAATACGTCAGATTTAGTTTTCAAAAAATAAAGCCATAATTTTCTTGAGAAGTCGTCAATAAATGAGACAAAGTATTTAGCTCCTCCTCGAGAAGGAATAGGTGCTGGCCCCCAAACATCGATGTGAATATAGTCTAGGATGCTTTTGTGTTATGCATCCCAATACCAAACTTCACCTTATGTTGTGTCCCCCAATACGCACTCTTCACAGAAGTCTAACTTCTCAAATTTTACACCGCCAATCAATTTTTTTTATGAAGTACTTTTAGATTTCATTCATTCATATGTCCAAGACGTAAGTGCCATAATCGTGATGAATACAGATCAAAATCAGAGGATGTAAATGCAGACATACCAGTGATAGTGTGTCCTTGTAGTAGATATAAATTGCCAACCTTTCTTCCTTTCATCACGATCATTGAACCACAAAGAATCTTCATAGCACCAGCATTGATCACTCTCTTACACCTGATCGTGTCTAAAGCTCTAAGAGAGAGAAGATTTTTCTTCAAGTCTGGAATATGTCAGACATCCGTCAAAGTTCTTTTGAACCCATCATGCATTACAATCCGGATTATTCCAATCCCAATAATTTTGCATACGGTATCATTTCTCATGAATACGGAGCCTCCATCTATAAGACCCCATTTTTTCTTTTAAACCACAAGGGTCTTATGCCCAGAACCAACGCTTTGCGGTGAAACCAACACACCTGGGGAGGTCGCCACTACAAAACGTCGATCCTGCCGGCCATACCAATCGCAGAAGAGTAGAATAAATATAAGAGTACATGAGTAAAATGAAACTCAATACTAGTCCACCAGAATCATATATATATAAATAATTCTCCACGAAGGGAGAGTCCACAGAAATGATAAAGCAAAGTACTAAAGAGGGCTCCTGCCTGATACATAAAAATACTCGCTACAAATCATTCAATCGCGGAAGCAAATCTATAATATCTACTAATGATCGGGACTCACTGTCCCTACTGGCTGAACTCTCGTGTTAGACTGTCCCATCTCCAAGCGCACCGACCTCTGGGGTTGCATCTCCTGGTTCAGCTCCACGCTCCCCTAAAATGATTTGGTCAACGACCGTTAGTCTAAAAGACTAAGTCCTATCATCCCCACCCCTCCATCATGGCTCCTAGGCACCGAGCAGGGAGAAGGAAAGGGAAAGTAATGAAGGTGGAGAGTAACAAAGGCAAGTAGGTGGCGGCAGAATTAGTCTATCATGAGTTCATAAACAGAGCAATATATGTAAGCAGTAGTAGGTAAGCAGTATAAGTATACACAAGAACAAGTGAACAAGTATTGTATGAGAAGGTAAACTAAGTAAGTAACCATGACCTATAAGAATGCTCATACAAATCTATAGACCAAGGGGTCGTTTTGCAATGTCTATTGTATAAAGTATCTCATACCATTTTATACAATAGGTGTCAGAGGTTATATGCAATGATGATGCTATGATATACAAGTATGTTATGATGTGAATTATGCAAGTGCAACACACACACTCGACTCTGTGCACACAGACCTTTAGTTCACCCTTTCTGGAGTCTAACCTCTCAGGATACCTCTGTAGTGGCAAACGGAAGTGGTGGGTTGGGCCTTGCCCACCTATAATCCAGTATCAACACTACCAGCCAGACCTATCGTATGCCTCAATGCTGGTGCACTAAGCGGAGCTTTTGCATACTCTTGTCGGCTGTGCACCAAACTTTATTTGGCCAAGTGCTAAACCACACTTGCCAAGTCAACGTATTGGTGTTGGTGTGACGACTCTCCAATACCGAAGACCCACCACCTTATATCTTATGCACATGCAATATTACTTTATTTTTTCACCGAGCCAAAGCTCCCCGGACTATCCCGTCTGTCTCAATTATCTACTGAGCCAAAGCTCCCCGGACTATCCCATCTGTCACAAATATCTACCGAGCCATCGGCTCGCCGGGCTAACCTGCCCATCACTAAAACCACTGAGTCTACCGCTCGTGAGACCCAACCTAATTCCCACAATACCGGGGAGTGTGAGTGTACGTGTAATCCTAGTATATTTCTAATTACTCTTGTAATTCATTTAGTCTTACGGCTTACGTTAACCTTGGACTGCCCAGGGTATTTTCGGTGAAGGGCTCTCGCAGGGCACTAAGAACTATGACGGTAGCTGAAACCCATCGTTCACTTTCGCAAAGACACTTACTATTATTGGTTAATACCCAAGTACCGTTCCCTTTTAATATTATACTGGATCTAACCCTAGTGTATTTTGACTCTCTTTTTTCTCCACAGGAAAGACGATCTTTCGTCGATCCCGAGCACCACCTAACACTAGCCAACCCAACATTCCCCTCATCATGAATCTTAATGAAGCTCACTTTTTTATCTTAACAAATCAGCATACATTACTCCCCACTTCCTATGACCATTCCCCATGTTATCACAATTTCCGCAGTTTTACTTAATGCAGACCAATCTAAGCTATATGATGTACATGATAGGAGGTACTCCAAATTTTCATCCAAATACCCTAAGATAATTATTGTGAGTCTATCATGACACATTTAGCCTAAATCCAGAAACTTGTAATTTTCCTAATTAATTTAACATTTATTAGATTTTCCCAAAAGTTAGGCCATGGGTAATTTTGAACATGAAGTACTAGATTTCCTTAAGTTATGACCAGCCAAAAAAATAGGAAAAGTATATGATAGCAAAATATCAGTGAATTCCAAATTTCACGGACTTTTATAAATATAATAACCTCTAAATAATTAATTCAAGTTAATACAAATAATTAGAGTTAATGAAGGGAGTACAAAAAATTATAGTCCAAAAATTATATAAAAATTATCAGAGCCTTATAATGATCATAAAACACTATTGACTAAGTTTCATGAAATTCCAAGATCAGTGAGCCATGAATAAAAAATACTTCAAATAATTTCATTAAAGTGCACTTTGTGAATCAACATTCTTATAAACTCATCCAAATGACATGTTATAAATTTTCTAGACTTCATTATTCCCTAAAAGTTCTCTGGCCAAGTAACACAATTTTCCAGCAAGATATAATATTTATTATCTATTTATCAAAGTATGGTATACTAGTTCACTTAACATATGAAGTACTAAGAGAAAATGCTCAAATGATCCAAATAATTTACTAGTGCCTCTAAATAATATTTAATTAACCTTGACAGAGTTTCATATCATTCTAAGTTAATCTAACCATGGTTACTTCAAAATCATCAAAAAGGGCAAGGTGGAGATTATACCTACAAATATGAGCTACTATTTTCTGAACATCCTATAATAAATTTTAGGGGTCAATGACATTATAAAATTACTCCTACCAAAATTTTAAGAATGACCAAAGTCATATGACCCCTTATTTATTCTTAAGTTGTATAGACCTAAAAAATTTCCAAGTGGTTAAAGTTGGGTGCATGTGTCCAAATACTACCAAACCCCTTCCTAGGACATTTCACCACCTTAAGATCACATGGACTAAACACCAAGTCCATGCAAGGACATATCACCACATGTCCTTCACAAACCCCCAGTGTTAACCCTTAAGGTTTGAACTAGGATTATAAGGAAAAATCCACCCTAATCCACCCTAAACTCCATGTTAGGGTGTTTAAACTAATCATGAGCTCTAGCCCAAGTCCCAACCCCTTTGGGTGAGAATTGGCCCCTCTATGCCTCAAACACTCTTTGCCCTAAATTACCCTTAAGGGGCCAAACTTTGGTCTCACCAAAACCTATTCAAATCAAACCCAATTGGACTGCGATTTTTATCATGGTTATGCCAAGACCCTAAGAGTCAGACACCAAAATTTTGGTGGGTTTAGAGGTCATTAGACCCCTTAAATAGTTCATACATGGATTATTAAATTTCAACAAAACTTTAGGAAAATGTTTTCAGAAAAATCCCATTTTTGGGTAGGTTCTAGTTATAGGTAAGAGTGACCACCATCCAAAATTTCAAGTCATTTGGATGGCTGGATTGATAGGGGCACTCAAAACCATCTCTGATCTATCCTAGGTATAGAGCTCACCAAAATGAGTGTTGTGGTCTGACCTGAACTCCAACTTGGTTCAAACAAATTTTCAAATAAACTAGACTCATAGGGCTACAACTTTCATGTAGACCACTTTTATTGTAGGGGATCCTAAGTATTTTTAACAATTAATTTAAAACAGCCCAATAACTATGACAGAAAATACAGAAATCAAAACTTAATATACTAGATCTAGCACAGATGTTAAAGCAAATCGAGTGGCTCCTAGTTTTCTTCTTCCTCCAGCCAACGGTTGAGATCAGCCCGACCTGGAGCTTATTCCAAGCCCATTTGCCTGCCACCCTGACCACCTCCCTGGTCGGCCACCACCGCCACTACCTCCGTTGAGGTGGGGGCTATTGCCGGGCGGCGGCACAGCCGCCGGAGGGACGGTTTCCAACAAACCTGAGAGAAAGCCCAAATCCGAAAATTCATGGAATTTAAAGCTTGGAATCGGCTCGACTGAGCCCGATTCTTATCTCTAAAGATTCCTAAGATCTAACCCATGAAGGAGTATAGGAGGACCTGATTTGCGGCCTGAAGACATGCGCTTTGCCTCCTCACCATTTCCGGCCACCAAACTTTGGCTCCTCTATAACCTCTACACCAACCTCAACGGAAATGAAAAGGAATTAGGGGAAACGATTGCTCTTGCCCTGGTGAAGGTCCTTAAAGAGGGAATTTGGGAGAGGAGGCTTGTAACTCCCAAAAGTCATTAAACTCCATTGATAGCCATTAACTCCACCCCTTCGGTTTCAACCAAATTAAGGGGTTAAACCAAATTAATGTCCGTCCACCTCCAGAAACTCCTCCTCTCCCTCAAAGGAATAAAAACCCCATAAAAGTGGGAGTAATGTAGCCTCTATGGCAATGATGGCCATTAATCTTAAGCTTTTCTCTCTCCTCCAAATCACCAATTCCAAAAGCTTAGTCTGACCAATTCTAGAAGCTTTTTCCATTCGTCGAACACCACTTGACGAATCTGCTCTATTCGTCGATCTCCGCTCAGCTTTGCTCGAGACGATTTCGTTGAGCTCTGCTCGACAGTTTCTTCGAGCTCTGCTCGGCGATTTCGTCGAGCTCTGCTCGGCGATTTCGTCGAGCTCTGCTCGGCGATTTCGTCGAGCTCTGCTCGGCGATTTCGTCGAGCTCTGCTCGGCGATTTCGTGGAGCTCTGCTCGGCGATTTCGTGGAGCTCTGCTCGATGTTTCGTGGAGCTCTGCTCGGCGATTTCGTGGAGCTCTGCTCGGCGATTTCGTGGAGCTCTGCTTGGCGATTTCGTCCAGCTCTGCTCGGCGATTTCGTCCAGCTCTGCTCGGCGATTTCGTCCAGCTCTGCTCGGCGATTTTGTCCAGCTCTGCTCGGCGATTTCCATCCAGCTCTGCTCGACGATTTCCGTCCAGCTCTGCTCGACGATTTCCGTCCAGCTCTGCTCGACGATTTACGTACAGCTCTGCTCGACGATTTCCGTCCAGCTTAGTTCAACTCTTAGCCTGTACTTTTTGGGGTGTTACATTGGGTGTAATTAGACCCTTTAGTGCTTCCTAGAGTTTTGTCATGACCCAGTCATGACAAAACCATCATAGGGGTCTAGAAGTCTGAGAGATGTTACACCATCAAGGGAACGATATGTTGCAAAATAACTCCGATTTGGAGTCATATGATAAGAGCAGTCAGAATCAAGTACCCAAAAATCTTGAATGTCAACTAATGCACATACCAGTGGTGGAACTAGGAATTTTTGGTTGCCCAGGCACGATAAATTTTAATATGCAAACTAAAAGATAAAAAATGTACTGATAAATTCAAACATAAAAACAAAATCAATGGAAAATTGGTACCTCAAAATAACAGAAAACTGAGCAAATCAAAATCACAATCATAAAATCAAAATCAATGGAAATTGAGTACCTCCTCTTGGAGAGGAAAAACTTCTAACTTCTAAGCTCTACTGTTGCTCTCTGCTGTGCAAAAATATGAATATTGAAATGGACAAAAAACAAGCAAAATTAAAATCTGCACTCATAGTCATAGGTCAAATCACAAATGGGTACCTGTTGCTCTTTGCTCGATTGCTCCCAAAGACCTAAAGACCCAAGTCTCAAGTCTCAACTCTAAACAAGATTTGCTAGGGCTTAGGAAAATCAAGATCTGGGGAGGAAATAAGAGAAACACGCGGAAAAATGAAATCAAAATCTAGACTCTAAAGTCTGAACGGAAAATGGAAATGGGAAAAGGTAAATCAAGATTTTCTACCTTCTCTTTGTCGCTGGCTGCTGCTGTCTATAGAAACAGAACGAAAAATGGAAAGGGGACGCCATCACGTCGAGACCGACTAGTTGACTGGCGACCGCCAACGCCGCTGGGCCGCTTGTTGCTGGAGAGGAAAACCTCTGACACTGCTGCCTCCTCTGGCCCGTTGAAGAGGAAAACTGTTGAATTGCTACCTCCTCCACCACTTTCTAACTAGCCGACGCCGCTGGCCGCAGGAGAGGAAAACCACGCGCAAGAACTAGGGCACGATCGCGCAAAATAGAGGATAGGCGGGCTTCGGCATTTTTCACACCCGGGCATGTGCCCGGGTGTGTCCCTTCTTAGGTCCGCCTATGCACATACCGAAAAAATAGAGCCATCATTGTCAGATGCTTCCTGCACAATGCTCGCAGAGTCCGGAGATTTCTTCATGTCTTTCTCTTTGAGTATGAGACAATCTTTCTTCCAATGCCCTTTCTTCTTACAGTAGTTGCATTGATCTCCTTTGGGATTTATCGATTTTGATCTTGACTTTCCTTTATCGCTCTTCCAATCTCTCTTGTGTGATCGTCCTCTCACGAATAGTCTATCGTCATGCCCATTTGATCTATCTGTTGACACCTTTCCGCATAACTCCTCAGAGTGCAGACCCGCTTTAACGTCTTCGATAGAAAGCATGTCTCGGCTATACACCATACTATTCATGAATTGCCCAAATGATAGAGTAAGTGAGCACAAAAGGATCATCGCTTGATCCTCATCATCAATCTTCACATCGATGTTCTTCAAATCCAGCACTATTTGGTTTAACTCATTTAAGTGGGTTTTAATGAACGTACCTTCCTTCATCTTGAAAGTGTAGAGTCATTGCTTTAAATACAACCAATTCGTGAGAGACTTCTTTGAATAGAGTGTCTCATGCTTCTTCCATAATTTTGTTGTGGTATCTTCTTCGACGACTTCTCGAAGAACTTCATCAGTAAGAAAAAGTTGAATAGTACTATGAGCTTTCATTTCCAATTCTTCCTTTGTTTCCACTACCATATCCTTCGAAAATTTTTCCAACTCGAGCACGATCTTGTATGCTCCTTGTTGCTTCAATAGAGCGATCATCTTGATCCTCCACAGGCTGAAGCTATCTCTCCCATCAAATTTCTCCACCTTTAAATTTGTCGACGCCATCTACGTCCAAGGTTAGAACCTGGCTCTGATACCAGTTGTTAGAGTGGAGAATAGAGAAGAGCGAGAGAGATCGAACAAAATAAGAAGTGCACACAAGCACAAGTGAATAAGAGAGAAAAGAACTCAGAAATGTTTCTGAACTGGATGTCTTACAAATGAAGACTCCATCCCCTTTTATAGTCATCCAAAACCAATATTATATTTACAAGATTATGTCATTACTGACCTCATTCTACTAATTACATCATCACTGACATCATCATATCATTTACCTCACTGATGACATCATCATACAATATACATCATTGATGACATCATCTTTCAATTTACATCATCGATCACATCATTCAATTATTTACATCATTGCTTACATCATTATTCAGGTTCAAATAAATTTTGTATCACAAAATCAACAAGACGAATAATAGAAGAACAAATGTGCTAAAAGCCCTATTCAAACTGTTAACCTGTAATCCATGCAAGAACAAGATCTATCATTAAAACGATGAAATCTTCTCACACCCCACAAATTAATTTCCCTCCCTTCACTTTTAGAGGTAAGGTTGGCGGTCTTATTGTTCTACAAACTATAAATCACACTAGAAATTCATACCAAAATAAAAATGGAAAGAAACCCTAACCTGCTCAATTCATCTGCGGTCGCGCTTGTGTGAGGTCTCCTTCATCACCGCGTTAGTCATGTCGCCTTCTACAACCTACAGCTGTAGTGAAGAGTGGATACAGTGGGCTTCAAACGGGTCCATCACCCTCACCACTTTCGCTTAGTGGGTACAGTGGAGACTGGAGGGTCTTGAGAGATTTAGGGTTCCACGCTGCTCAGTCTCTAGAAGGTAGCGTGCTCGGTTCTCCTTCTCCAAGACTGAAATCATGAAAGAACGTAATGGATACACTCCCGCCTCCCGAAATAATTTGATCAAACAGGTACAACACACGCCAACCCTTCTCGGAAAATGGACATTTCATAAATTAGTTGATTTCATTTTTGGCATGGGTGGCCCCGGCTTTGAAAAATGGAGATTGGAAAATAAAAAAAAAATAGAATTTTGAATAAATTTTAAAATCGAGCCGGCTCGAATCAATAATCGAGCGATTCATATGAGCCTCGAAATCAACTCGAAATTGTTTTCAAGTCTATTTTGATTCGAAATTTTTTTTCGATTTCAAATCGATTAAAAACTCAGTAATTTCGAGCAACTATCGGTTTCGATTATTATACTCATCCCTAAGTAAAACACACGATTTCCAAGAGTTTGTTACAAAAAGATTTAGTAACGATTTTAACTTTCTTTTGTTACAAAAGTCTTGGTTTCAAAACATTCATATTCTTTTTGTAATAGCCGTAACATTTAGGTTTAATTGTAGAGTTTATTGGCCTAGAATCGAGTTGCTAGGTAAGTTAGGTCGCTTTGACGCTGGTTTAGTTCAAAAGATGGTCAATTGAAACAGAAGAATACCCAAATAGTTTCAATGACAAAACAAAAAAAGTGAGATGTTAATCATGTTATAAATGAAAAAGACAAATGATTTACGCCCTCAAAAAATAGGAATGATATAAAGAGGGATTAAGGCTGCGTTTGGGGGGACTTATTTTCACCGGTCAAGCGGTTACGACCGCATGAACCGGACCTTAATTAAGGTCCGGTTCATGCGGTCGTAACCGCTTGACCGGTGAAAATAAGTCCCCCCAAACGCAGCTTAAGGCTCCGTTTGGGAAGACTTATTTTCACCGGTGAAGCGGTTATGACCGCATGAATCGGGCATTAATTAAGATTCGATTCATGCGGTCATAACCAGTGAAAATAAGTCCCACCAAATGGAACCTAAAGTTAAAAAATATGAGCAAAAAATGCATTTAATTCATAAAACTTTAACAACAAGAACATTATTGCTTCTCAATCCTTTACAACTTAGTCGACAATACCCTTAGGCTCTAAAACAAGCCATTTATCAAACTCTGATCATAAAATTGAAGGACTGAACACACCAATTATAATGTAGCAGGACACCGGCCTCAAAGTGATAATGCTTGAATGATATCGTGTAATTCACTAAGTTCCATTGTTAACCGAACATAATACTTGAAATTTTTTAATTTGTACGAAAAGTTCAAAAGAAAAAATAATGTATTACTAATTACCAATAAATTTAATAAGTAGCATAGAAGTTTGTCCATTGCGTACATAGACAAAAAAAACACATTTCACACAAATATTTTATTATATATATTTAAATATAACAAGTGTAGACTTGTTCCTACGCTCTGAATTATATAAATGTTGCTTTGAATTAGAGATACTTTGCTCCGAATTTCTCGGAGTGAAATTCGATGACAGCTTACTCATATCTTGAATGTTGGCATTGTATTATTCTCTGAGTAAAATTCAGTGAAAATTGAATTATACGATGTTGATTGCGATTTGGCGTAAACTGATTAGAATTAACGGTTCCGCATCATGTGCTAAATTTAGTTAAGTATTTTGGCATGGTGAGTAATGATAACAATATAGTCTTTCTACATGTTTAAAATTTAACCTTGATCACTTGTAGATAATCTATTTATCCAATCAAGGAGCGTTTCTAATCGTCTTCTACTTCTCTTCTTTGTTCTAGGACCTAGTTTCTTTTAGTAAGAGAAATAACTGTCTAGTGTGAGTCCCGAATTACGCTTTTCCCCAATGGTAGAAGACATCCATCTCATTTCATATTTTTTGTTTCTCTCTTTAGTAGCAGCCCTAGATTTCACTTTACTTTCTCTATGTTAGATCTTCTATTTATAGCAAGGTTACTACTAGGGCTCCGTTTGAGAGGACTTATTTTCACCGGTCAAGCTGTTACGACTGCATGAACTTCACTATAATTAAGGTCCGATTCATGCGGTCGTAACCGCTGGTGAAAATAAGTCCCCCCAAACAGAGCCTAGATCTACTTCATTTTGTTGCAAGGAATAATGAGGGGAAATCTTATTTTGATTCCCCCTCTAGTTTCCACTCATGTATGTTTCTTTGTGTCCGTGTCTTGAGGAGGATTTATATTAGATTGTATTGCCAAGTACCTCTCGACAACATGTACTATAACCGACGACAACATTCATTCCCGATGGACAGCTGTCAAGGAGCATTGCAAAATGAACTTGTCAAAAACCCAAAGCCTATTATTTACGTAAAGCATTATCGTGTCGTGATAATCTTACAATGCAGCAGAAATATTAAGGCAACACAGACTATCAACAAATAATTGGGGAGCCAAATGTAGAAGGAGATCACATTTTGGCATGTAGCAATATCGGACTACCGCATGACGATAGGTTTATTGCGTCACGATAAACATTGGCTAAGATTGCAGCTTTGCTTCCAAATGAAGATGGAAGGAGCGCGAAAATTCAATTATTGAGCAACCACCAATGATAGTTTCTAACTCAAGTGATATAAGACAGTGTTCTATTTAAAGGACATTTCGCTCCATCTCTTGTGGGAGAAATAAATTATTTTTAAGAGAGCCTTCATGCCTGACGACCAGAGGAGTTCCAAGATGCCCTTTTAGCCACCAGAGGAGATTTTGAAGTCAATCAAGATCAAAGCTTATTTAACACAAAGAACGAACGTATCTATAACGATGATCTCACGCGTTCCTTCGTCCATGTCTTCAAAGTTTCTCTAGGGAGTTTATTATTTCCGAATTTTTTATTTCTCACTTATATTTTCTCTTTGTTTGTGATAACTTTTTTGTTGAGTGTATAAGAATTCTGTTGAAATCTTTGAAGTGAAATTGACGGTCTAACCAGGCAGACCGTGCGGCTAGACGGTTGCGGCCTGAAGTGACGACTAGCCAGTTTGGCTAGTGTTTCTGCAGTCAGCTTGTTCCCAGATTGTAACCAGGTGGATAGGTTTGTTATCCGCGGGAGCTGCAGACTCATCTGGAGTTCGCTGAGTCTGGGGTGTTGTGGACTGGTCTGGAGCTCGCGAGATCGGCATGGTTTGTGCCTTGATCTTTTCTCTGGATGTGCGGTTTAGTGGAGACCGCGGAGATCGCTGGTTAGTGCGGTCTGGCTCTTGTATCCGCTGGTGCTGTGTTTACACTAGGGATTGCTAGGAAGTGTGGACTTGGTCACGTTTTGTACAAAGTCTGGTTGTGCTCAGTCCGAGAGTACGCGCAGGTAGCGCGGACTGTTTTTTCTTTCCGCCATGTTCAACAGCTTGACTTCCTGGTTTGTGCTAGTTGTGGGCTCGGAGTGTGCGGACTGGAGCAGTGTCCGCACTGTGTTGCGGACTGGTTGCGGTATCCGCAGTGTCCGCAGGTGTGGAAGACTGGTCCTGGTTCTTAGGTTGATGGCGGCGTTCAAGGAGGATAAGTTTTCTGTCCGGCCATGTTGGTGCAACCTTAGTGGACTGGCTTATTCGGCCTTGTCATAGGGCGACCTTGGCGGAATGGCTTTGTTTTCGCACTGTGCGGATAGGTCTTGTGCTAGCTGCAAGTAGGGTGGTGATCCGATTGGTTTGGGCGGTGATCATACTCCTCTCTGTGCCTAAAAAAGGACCTCATATCACATCATAAAGTACCATTGAATGAATAATAAGTGAGCTCGGGTTGTTGTTGCAGACAACTTTTTATATCCGCGTGATTTGAGAAGTTAACCTGTTTTGTTGTTGCAGATTGTGCGAATAGCGTTGAGAAGGCAGGGACTTGGTTTTGATTTGCGTCAAGGATCAATACGGGTTCTGCAGATACATTAGGAGGCTTACAACAGGTCGCAACTTGTTACCAGGCGGTCTTCTCATTGACAATCTTTCCTGTTTCAATAAGGTTGTTCGCTTCTGGCGGTCTGTCTGTTCAGTTCGGCAGCAGCTGTTCGCGGTTATCTGGCGGCTAGGCGACCTCGCGGTTAGGCGGCTTGCAAATTGAGAATAAAGTGCTTCAGCTTGGAATAACGGGGTGTCCGCACGGTTAGGTTGCGGTCCGGTGACTTGGCAACTTCAACGGACTCCTTAATTCAGTTCGACAGAGTTGGCGGTTACTGATTATGTCCGCCCTGATAGATTTTGCCTTGTATTTTTTTGCTTCCATGGGGTACATTGGCGAATCATGTCTCGTCATGTATGTCCCGTATTGTAGAGAAAAATTATAGTACAAGATTTGTTTGCTCTTCTACTTGCATCTGGTTTATTTGACTTGGTTAGGTTGAGTGTTCCTGCGACCTGGTTTCCGATTTCCGTTATTCACAAATTTTTACATGGTATCAAAGGGAATAGAGGTTTGGGCAGTGATCAACCACTGAGCTTGTTTTTTTGCTTCTAGGAGTTAAGTAGACCAGTGTTTGAGCAATGGAAGGAGGAATCGCAAGGGGTCTTAGAATTGAACTTTAACGCCGACCATCTTCAAGAAGTGGAGGTCGTGTATGGAAAGTTATCTTCTGGGTGAGGATCTTTGGGATTTCATATGTGGAGACAATAGGCAAGTAGTGACTGTTGCCACTAGCAATGCTGAAGCGGTGAGAGCTTGTTGGAAGACAAATGTTAAGACGGAGTTTACTCTCAAGCGGGCTATCTCACCGGAGCTCTTTGACCACATCATTGGATGTAAGTCAGCTGTAGAGATTTGGACTTTCCTTGATAGGCTGTTCAATAAGAAGAATGTAGTGTAGCTACAACTTTTAGAGAATGAGTTGGCGAGAGCCACTCATGGAGGTCTGTCCATCTTTACATTCTTCCTGAAGATGAAAACCTGTGTGCTGAAATTTCAGTACTGGACCTTGATGAGCCAATTTCAAAGGCTAAGCTTAAGAGGAACATAATCTGCGGATTGCGGAAGGAATATGTTACTTTCGTTACTTCTGTTCTCGGCTGGCCACTCAGCCGTCATTGCTTGAGCTGGAGAACCTACTGATTTTGCATGGAAGCCTAACAAGATAGATGGCTGGAGTTTTTATCTCTAGAGGAGATAGTGAGACACTCTTCTCAAGGAATAAGAAGAGGTGAGACAAGAAGAAGAAGACATATACTGGCGATGTTCCTTCTACTTCATATCAGTAAGAGAGGAGTATTGCTCATAAGCCGGATTGGAAGAAGAAGGAAGGGCCAAGGTGCTATAGATGCAATCTTACTGGTCACTTCAAGAAGGACTGCAAAGTTAAACTTTTTTCATGGCACGCGATAGGTAAAGAAGAAGCTAATTCCGGAACTGAGGAAGGAAGATGGGGAAATGCATTTATGACAGGCACGTGTGTCCACACTTTGTCTATCATCAACTACCAAGATGAATGGATCGTGGACTCAGGGTGTGGTCTAGGGTTGAGCATATTATTCGAAACTCGAAAATCGCTCGAAAATCGTTCGAAAATTGAGTCGAATCGGAATCGGTTAAAATTAATTGAGTCGATTCAATTTGACTCGAATCTGATTTCGAGTTGATTTCGAGTCAGCCCTAAATCGCTCGAAATATGATTCGAATCAACTCGAATTAATTAAAAAAATTATGTATTTATTAATATATTCTTATTTTAAGATTAAAAATAACAAAATTTAAACCTAAATAAAAAGAATGAAGGCTTTAAGTGTTTTATTTGCTAAATTTATAGGTTGCCCAATTTTGTTTTGAGCAAACTAGGAATAAAACGAAAAATTATTAAATTTCGAGCCGACTTGATTCGATTTCGAGCCGACTCGATTTATTTTTGAGTCGACTCGATTCAATTTCGAGCTGACTCGATTCGATTTCGAGCCGACTCGGAATCGAGCCATTTCGAGCCGAGCCGACTCGACTCGAAATCAATTTCGATTTCGAGTCGAGTTCGAGTCGAAAATTTCGATTTCGAGCCGAGCCAAAATCGCTCGAACTCGACTCGATATCAGCCCTAGTGTGGTCATCACCTCACCGGAGATAAGTCAAAGTTCTCTTCTCTACAGGCATACTCAGGTAATGATTCTATTATTACTGCTGATGATACTATTCATGCAGTCGAGAAGGAGGGCGGCATTTCTTTGGGCAGTGATAAGAGTCACTCACCTTGAGGAGTGTTTATCACATGTTAGGCATGAAGAAGAACCTCTTATCTATGACCAACGTGGTGGATGCGGGTTATCATGTTCTGTTCGGCCCGACAGAAGTGATGTTTCTCCGTAATATGTCAACGGTGAAGGCTGGCGTTACTCATGTTGGGAGAAGGGTAAAGGACTTGTTTGTGTTATCAATAAGTTCCTATATAGATCGGATGAGAGTGATAACTTCATACAATGAAGTTATCTTGTGCGTTAATTCACCATATTTTGACCAATTTATTTTCAAAATATCGATCAAAAGCATATGTAAACGAGTAGACTAACTTTTGTGAGAAAATTCACGTATTATTAATATTTTAACTTATTTTTATGATAGGGAGCGATGAAGAAATAACTTGCATGGCCAAGAGAAAGCATAAAAACATCCGGGAACTTGTTAAAATTAGTCTGCAGTTCATTGGGAGCATTTTTTGAGTGCAAGAAGCAGAAAACAGAATTTGTTGCAATAAATAAAAATTTGTTGCAACAAACCTGCGAATTTAAATTTTTAAATTCCAAAAATAATTCAAATTTGATAGTTTTAAATATGAAAGGAGGCTTCCTTTCATAAATTCTGGAGATCCTTTGAGGCCCCATTATTATATAAAAGGGGATTTTTAGATCTTTTCATGATCTTTATCATTTTGGGGAGGAGGCCAAGTTTAGGATTCTTGAAGGTGGAGAAGCGGAATCCGGCCGTGAGAAAGGGTAGATCTGAACTTTTGAAGTCATGAACTGTAAGATCTTTATAGTTTTGCGTGTTCTTTTTCTCGATATGAACTAAACTCTCCAAGTCTTGTATAAGGAGAGTACTATGTGTGTTTTTATGGTGTATGCCTCTTGGTTATTGAGATTTGTTGGATGATTTATTATCTTGTAAACTTTTGAATTTATTTATGAAATTTTTTGCTTTGATCTTCATCTTGTGTTGTGTTGCGAGAATCGAGAGATGAGTGGCGTAATACAGGGTTGAAGGTTATTTTATTGCACCGCAAGAATCGAGAGACGAGTGGTGTAAAACGTTTAACCAAAGATCTCCACTTTTGCGTTGTACTTCGAGATTCGAGAGAGGAGAAGTGCAACCGTTCATTAGTTCACCGTAGTTTAGAGGAGAGGAGGAGACTCCCTCCTTTTGCTAATGATTTGATTTTTATGTTATGCAATATTCTTCATTCTTTTTAAGTTAGAGATAACTAGGAGAATTTAGGACGTTGGGATTTTCGAGATTTGAGAGATGAGGATTTTTTCTATAAAAATCATTGCATGATAATTCATTCAACACTCTTAACTAATATTATTTATATACACCATTTAGACGCACACAGGAAATCTAAATACAAGACTATTTCGCCAATTGATAAAGGTATTTTCAACGCTTCCAAGTAGTTTACTTAATTTAAATCTTAGTTAACAATCTTAATTAGTTTGTAAAAGAATCATCTCTTTCGTCGTGTTTAGATTTAAAGAACGGTGTAGCTAGTAATTACAAGCTTTAGGTTAACCACTTATCTGAGGGAACGATCTCACTCACACTTTATTACTTGTTACGACACGTGCACTTGCATTAATATGTATAAATCAATTTCCGTGTATCAGAGAGCTAATGATAATGTTGTTATCTGGCACAATAGACTGAGGCATGCCGGGATGGACAAGTTTAAAGCTTTGGCGGTAAGAAGCCTTGTTAAAGGTTTGCCTAGATTGTCATCCTACGACGATGACCATATCTGTGTGAGATGTCAATATGGAAAGGCTCATCGCCTTTCATTTGACAATCACATACCAGGTGTAAAGCACCATTGGAGTGCATCCATGGTTATTTGATGGGACCGACCATCACTGTTAGTCTTGGAGGCAGCATGTACATACTGGTTCTGATTGATGACTATACGAGGTACACATGAGTGTACTTCATGAAGGAGAAGTCTGACGCGAGATAATTGTTCATGGAGTTCAAGGAGCTTGTAAATGGTTAACTTGGCCTATGGATAAAGAAGTTGAGAATGGAAAACAGAGGTGAGTTCATTTCAAATGAGTTCTCAAACATTTGCAGGAAGCACGAAATTCGGAGAGAGCTCACTTGTGCTCATACTCCATAATAAAATGGAGCAGCTGAGCGAAAGATCCATCATCTGATGAAGATCTACAAGTGTTGGCTTCATTCCAAAGGAATTCCCAGGTCCTTCTAGGCAGAAGGGATAGCTTGCACGACATACATCATCAATCAGATGTCTTTGAGTCTGATCAATATGAAGTCTCCTTATGAGCTAATGTTTAAGGAGAAGCCCAGCGTTGAACGCCTTCGAGTGTTATGGTCGGCCTGCTATGTACATGTCCCAAATACTCTTAGGACTAAACCAGATGCGAAGGCGAGGAAGCTTGTCTTCGTAGGCTATGACGAGAGGAAGAAAGGATGGAAGTGTATGGATCCTGCCACAAATAAATTCATCATTTCCAGAGAAGTTGTCTTTGACGAACTAGGATTGCATGGAGATAGCTCATATGTGGAGCTACAAGAAAGCAGGTCAGACGACGGGTAAGATGAAGCTGCCAAGAATCTTCTGCGGTAGCTTCCTGTGTCACCAGAAGCTCCAGGTGTCTTTAGCTTCGGGGCAGAGGCTTCTAGCTCAGGAAGTAGGAGGAGCGATGCTCCGAGTATACCCGAGATCTGAGTTGGTTCAGAAGAAGTAGCGGAGGTGGTTATCCATGGTCAGGTCCTTCGGATGTCGAAGAGGACCATCAAACCACCAGCTCGATATAATGAAGGGAACATGGTGAGCTTTGTCTCTTATTTCTTCGTAGGCCCTATGGACGAGCGAGAGCCTTCTAGCTTTGAAAATGCCACTAGAGTCAAGGAGTAGGATAATGCCATGGATGAGGAGATGGTTGCTCTCAGAAAGAACGAGACTTGGGATCTTGTGCCGAAAGTCAATGGAGTTACTCCTGTGACGTGCAAGTGAGTGTACAAGTTGAAGAAGAAGGTGGATGGAAGCATCGACTAATACAAGGCTCATCTTGTAGCTTGAGGGTTCTCTCAGCAATATGAAGAAAACTATGAGGAGACGTTTAATTCTGTAGCAAAAATGACTTCGGTGTGGGTGGTGATTTCCTTGGCGGCTTGCTAAGGATGGAAGATGTGACAGCTTGATATAAAGAATGTTTTTCTTTATGGAGAAATTGATAAAGACATCTTCATGGTTTAGCCACCGGGTTACGTGTCTAAAGATCATCCAGGATACGTCTGCAAGCTCCGGAAGGCTCTTTATGGCTTGAAGCAGGCACCATGAGCATGGTACAGAAAGATCGCAGAATACCTCCAATTCTGTGGTTATTTTGCCTCTGGCACTGATTCAAGCTTGTTCATAAAGAAGAAGGGAGAGCTTCATGTCTTGGTTATATTGTACGTTGATGACATAATCGTCACGGGAAACTCTGAGGAAGAAGTAGCTAGGATCAGGGCAGAGCTAGCTATTCATTTTGAGATGAAGGATTTGGGTGAACTCCATCACTTCCTTGGACTTGAGGTGGAGAGTAGAAAGAGCGGCATACTTGTTTACCAAAGATGCTATGTAGAACAGATCATTCAGTGGTTCGACATGTGGGAGGGAAAGAGTTGTTCTACTCCACTGGATGTTGGTCTCAAACTTCGACGTGATGAAGGGAGGGTTCTTACAAATCCCTTGGTATTCCGGGATCTGGTTGGGAGCCTTATATACTTAACGATTACGAGGTCAGACATTGCTTATACTGTAGGCCGAGTAAGTCATTATATGACGGAGCCTCAAAATCCTTATCTGGTAGCGGCCAAGAATATCTTGAAGCACGTGAAGACCACTTCTAATATGGGGCTCCTTTATGGGAGTGACACGGGCTTCAACCTTCACGGTTACACAGATGATGATTATGGGGGAGGCTCGAACGATCGGAATTCGACGTCTATTTATATTTTCACATGTGGATCAACAAGTATCTCGTGGTGCAGCAAAACACAAGATTTTATGTCCGTCTTTACTATAGAAGCGAAGTACAAGGCTTTGGCCGTGACAGCTCGGGAAACCATCTAGCTCAGGAGGCTAGTAGAGGATGTTCATGAAGAAGTGGAGGTCTCACTCTACTTTGCGGTGACAACAAAAGTTCTCTTAAACTGGTTAACAATCAAGTTTATCACGCGCAGACCAAACATATTGAGATTGAGCATCACTTCATTCGAGAGAAGGTACTAGAGAGGTCTCTTATGGTCGAGCATGTGCGGAGCAAGGACAATATTATGAACATCTTCACAAAGCCGTTGTCGAAGAGGCCATTTGAACAGTTATGGGGACTGCTAGGACTTGTTTCCACTTCTCACTTCAAGGGGGAGGGTTGAATTTTTTTGAAGTGATAGTGGTGGTCTGACCGGGCAGACCGCGCGGCAAGATGTTTGTGGTCTGAAGTGGCGACTAGCCAGTTCGGCTAGTGTTTCTGTAGTCATATTGTTCCCAAGTTGTAACCGGGCGGATAGGTTTGTTATCCGTAGGAGCTGCGAACTCATCTGGAGTTTGCTGAGTCCGGAGTGTTGTGAATTAGTCTAGAGCTTGCGAGATCAGCATGGTTTGTGTCTTGGTATTGTCTCTGGTGGTGCGATTTAGTGGAGGCCGCGGAGATCGCTGGTTAGTGCGGTCTGGCTCTTGTATCTGCTGGTCTTGTGTTCGCACAAGGGATTGCTAGGAGGTGTAGACTTGGTCATATTTTGTACCAAGTCTGGTTGTGCTCAGTCCGGGAGTTCGTGTGGGTAGCGCAATCTATTTTTTCTTTTCGCCAAGTTCGGCAACTTGACTGCCTGGTTTGTTCTAGTTGCGGGCTTGGAGTGTGCGGACTGGAGTAGTGTCTGTAGGGTGTTGCAGACTGGTTATGGTATCCGCAGTGTCCACTGTTGGGTTTTGCTAAGATGGCACAACACTTGTGCACGTAACGGAAATAAAGAACAAGAAAACCCAAAAGAGTTCAGATCTAAAAATGAACATTAATCAAGAAGTAAATGTAGTGAAATAAAATTACCTTTGAGGGATTGAGTCTATACTCAACCAAGGTGCTCTGAATGATTCCAACAAATGGCAACGGCTGGAGTTCCGAGCATAGAATAGTGTCCACGCCCTTACGTATATACAGACGAGCACAGAGAACCCTAGACTCTTGTCACACAAGATCTAGGTCGGAAATAGGTTTGCCCTCAACGTCTCCATGAACTACTAGATCCGTTCAAGGAGAGGCAGCAATGATGAAGATGATGCCTTTGAAACTCTTTCCGGCGACGGCAAGAAGGATGGTGGTCGACGGGAAGAAGCGACTATCGCGTATGCAGAACAGTTCCGTCGCGAAGAAATCATCGTCGCTTGGTTAGGTCGGGGAAATGAATAGTTGCTTTTCGACTCACTGTACAAATCGTATTTATACAGAAAGCCGAACCAACCGATACCCGCAGACCAACCGAACCAGACTTAATGAAAATAGCTAGACAAAACAGAATTCATCGAGTATCACATCGATATTTGACGAATCAAAAGATATTCGCCGAGATAACACGGATATACTCGACGAATCGAGAAGGAAATCCGTCCATGTGTTAAGGCGATATACGACGAATCAGGGTATAACTCGTCGAATCTGTCATGACGATACTCGACGAATTTGAGACAGAAGCATTGAGATGTCACGACGAAACTCGACGAATCTGAGATAGAAGCGTTGAGATGTCATGACGATACTCGATGAATTCAAACCATTCGTCGAAACCTCTCAGCCATACTCGACAAATTTCCCTTAGAATCTTCTGACTACTTACTGATTACTCATATTCATAATATAGGTCTCGGAATGAAAAACCTTCACACTCAGAACTTCATAGGCTTGGTCCTTCACTCATATCACATATGAGCAAGGCCAACACAAACCTTACCAACTTCTCCAATGCTCTTATGTGCGACCCTATAGGCTCATATTGCTTTGGCAGTGAGACCACATATTTGATCACTTCCAGATCACCATGGTAATACCAACATCCGCAGGTGTGGCGGAATGGTCCTGGTTCTTGGCTTGACAGTTGCGTTGAAGGCGGATAGGTTTTCTGTCCGGCCTTGTTGGTGCGATCTTGGCTGACTGGCTTATTCGGCCTTGTCATGGTGCGACCTTGGAGGACTGGCTTTGTGTCCGCACTGCGCGGATAGGTCTTGTGCTAGCTGTGAGTAGGGTGGTGATCCTATCAGTTTAGGTGGTGACCATACTCCTCTTTGCGCCTATAAATAGGACCCCATATCACATCATAAAGTACCACCGAATGAACAGTAAGTGAGTTTGGTTTGTTGTTGTGGACAAGTTTTTGTATCCGCATGATTTGAGAAGTTAACCGGTTCTGCTGTTGCAGATTGTGCGGATTGCGCTTATAAGCTAGGGACTTGATTCTGACTTGCTTTAGGGATCAGTGCGGGTTCTGCGGATACAATCGGCGGTTTGTAGCAGGTCGCGGCTTGCGACCCGACGGTCTTCTAATTGGCAATCTTTCACAGTTCAATAAGGTTGTCCGCTTCTAACGGTCTGTCTGTCCAGTTCGACAGCAGCTGTTCGCGGTTATCTGGCGGTCAGGTGGCTTGCAGATTGCGGACAGAGTTCTTCAGCTTGAAATAACGGGATGTCTGTGCGGTTAGATTGCAGTCTGGCGACTTGATGGCTTCAACAGACTCCTTAGTTCAGTTCGGCAGAGTTTGCGGTTACTGATTCTGTCCGCCCGGATAGATTTTGCCTTGTATGTTTTTGCTTCCATCAGGTACATTGGCGAATCATGTCTCTTCATGTATGCCTCGCATTGTAAAGAAGTTTTATAGTACAAGATTTGCTTGCTCTTCTACTTGCATCTGGTTTATTTGACTTGGTTAGGTTGAGTGTTCATGCGATCTGGTTCCCGGTTTCCGCTATTCACAAATTTTTACAAATTCGTCCATGTGTTGGTAACTAGGTCTATATATGGCTTAAAGAGAAATTCACCTCGTTTGTTATGCGACTATATTGAGGTTTACGTGTTGGGCGCGGCTTGCGGTCAATCAAGGGAGAGAGGCTAAGGACAACCGCTTCGAGCTGTGAGTCGGTATAGAAAACAAAAAAAAGTGATTTTCTATTCATCACCTTGATCTTTAGAGTTATATAGGATAAAAAAAATTATTCCAATCTTTTTTTATAAAGATTTTTAAGAAGTATATCTTTAGAGTTATATAGGTTCAAATTATATAGCATGTTGGTGTTAGGCATCAAGTATCCATTTGCATAACATATTCAAATATAGTTGATAAGCACAACTCCTCCTATTTTCCCAGTGACAAGCCAACAGTGCCATTTAACATATCCAAGTGTTATAAAGGTAGCAATTAGTAAGTATAGATTTTGAGTCTTCTAGTGAAATAAATGATAAAGCAATTTTGTGTTTATGAAATTTATATAATAAACCAAGCAATACCCTGAGAAAATGCATCTAAAAACCCTCTGAAACTACCCAAAATATTGAATTGAATTGGCATGTTTAGGTTCAGCATGGTTTGAAATGAAATAGCTGAACTTTTTTTTGGGTTTGTTTAATAAATTTTTGATTAAACTGAATAATTGAAACGCTTACCCACTACAAATATATTGCATGAATCATGGAATTTAATGGTTAGAGTTCTATAAGCATAGTTGTAAGATTTAGGTTTACTTGTACAGTTTATTGAGCTAGAGTAGAATGGCTATGTAAGTTAGGCCTCTAAGACTCCGTTTGGGGGGACTTATTTTCACCGGTCAAGCGATTACGACCTCATGAATTAGACCATAATTAAGATCCGGTTCATGCGATTGTAACCGCTTGATCGGTGAAACTAAGTCCTCCCAAACGGAGCCTAAGAAGATGGTCAATTAAATCAGTCGGGATCTCTAGATTGTTTCATTGATAGAATAGAAAAAAGTGAAGTATATATTACAAATCCAATAAAAATAAAATTATTACTGCCTCAAAAATATGAATGATGTAGAGATAAAAGTTTAAAAGTAAAGCTCCGTTTGTTGGGACTTATTTTCACCGGTCAAGCGGTTACGGTCGTATGAATCGGACCTTAATTAAGATCCGATTCATGCGATCGTAACCGCTTGACCGGAGAAAATAAGTCCCAACAAACGGAGCCTAAGAGCAATGAGTACCTTCTAAAACAACTGATGTGTTTTTTCCACATCAATTCCTCTTGCTTCCAACTATGTGTTAGAAAGGGTGAGAGGAAGAAACCTGCAGATGAGAAGCGGAAAGAAAGCAAAGAAGAAGAAAGGCAGAGGCGGCTAAAACAGAGAGCCGAAAAGAATAACTCCTAACACTTGTGATTATTTGGGTTTCATTTGGTTCGGCGGTGGCAGGTCGATCCGGCGGGTGGAAACGCAGTGTTCGAGTCGGTGGGGGGAGGTGGCTGCTCCAAACGGAGCTTTTTGGGGCGTTTCTCAAGACGGGCGGATGGAAACGGAGCAAACGCCGCCGGAGGTTCATTTATTTACCCTCATTCCGACAACATTTGCCCAAAACGAAACAGCGAAACGCCCAAACAAATAGAACAGAGAGTACGTAAAAATGTTGAACTATACTCACGGTTCATAATATAGCAGAGTACGTACCATAAAGCGACAATACAGGAATGAGATCGTGTAATTCACCGAGCTCCATTGTTAACTCACCACAATACAAGAAACATTTTAATTATTAAGAAAAAGTAATTTATTAATAATTAGCAATAAATTTAATAAGTAAATAGAAGCTTATGAATTACGTACATAGAAATAAATTTCATATTTGACTCCTAACCTGCATCAGCAAAAATCAGCAAGGATTAGAATTCTTGGCATATATCATAAAAATTTTTAAAACAAAATCATAATTATATATATATATATATATATATATATATATATATTAAAATATATATCTAAATTATCAGGTATCCATGAATAAATAAAAATATCTCATCGTACATGAAGTCCTACAAGCATGATGGACTTCAATTGATAATTTTGAAAATACCACAAACTCACAATTCATGGCCAGTTCGATCCAAACCAAATGCGGCGACATTGGTGGCAAGTTGCTTCATGCATAGGGTACTTGTTGAAATTAATTATGAATACTATGTTATGTCCAATTTTTTTAAAAAAATTTAATTCAGGTAAATTATTATTTTTTACTCTGTATGATTTTCATTAATAAAACATGAGAATGTAAAAAACAAAATCAAATTCGTTGCAACAAGCAGATAAGGAGGACAACAACTAATGAGCAAAACCTCTCCCTAATAAAAACAAATTAAAGTGTTCCTCCTTTCTGTTCCAACCAAACAAACAATTTAATAATGGATTACTTTTTTAGGCATTCAGAATCATATAAATTAATACCCACACAAGGCTTTTAAGCACAATCCTTCTTCTTTGCAAATTATTCAGTTCTTTTCGCAGAAGAAAAAAAGTACGAGAATGGCATTTAAGAATTTTTTCTTGGCTCTTCTCATCTCAAATGTTATAATGGCTTTTGTCACCATGAGCACGGCGGAAGCCGGCGGTTGTTATTGCGAGTGCATCACTTTCTGCAAGGTAACAATGCCGGGGTACAATAACTGTGGGCAAGACTGTGAGCCCCATTGTCTCAATTTGGGGAAACCAAAGACGCCGGAAGAGAACGATGAGTCCTGTCCCACAAAACTTAGTCCTAAATATGTGAAATTTTTGCGAGATTTGGGACTTATTGTGCCCCCAAGCTTCTTTGAGAAGACAACAAACAAAGTCAATCCTTAAGAGTTCATTGATATTTTTATTATTTGAGAAATAAAAATATAATAATAAATGTCTGTATGTATTCATAACACAATGTTTCGTGTAAAAGAACTATGTACTCATTAATTAATATATATTATTTATTGTTTTTATTGTATCTTAACTCTATTCAAGTAGGTATTGTGTACTAAATATGACAGAAATATTGGCTTCATTTGGGGCTGCGGCGGCGGTCATGAACGGGGTAGGGTGGTCATGATCCGTCGTTTGTGACGTCCGACCTCATCTAAAAAAATTCATGCATTTTATGCTAAAAATTAGTGTATTTTTTTGATAGCGCTCATAACGTTTGTCTTGCAAAACATACATTCTATGATAATGATGTTTTTGACCAAACTCACTAGGGCAAATAAGCCGTAACAAACGAAGCCCATGATATTGGAGGATGCTTGGTGTGTAACTCATTTTTTACATTATGCAACAAATACACTCGTAGACAAATATCACAAAATAGCCAACACATGTGAATAAACAAATTGAAGGATAACATTTTTTGGCAAATATAATAAAGGAGAAAATTAAAAATCATAATTATTATTTTTTGGCATGTATATCTAGAGTATTCGATAAAACACATAATTTTCAGGAGTTTGTTTTATCTAAACAACACGTCTGATAGCTGATCTAGTGAATTTATTAGTTGATCAAAATTGGAGCTAAACAGACCTTAATTACCTTAAGCCGTGCTCTAACATATGGCACAACTACATGCATGCGGACAGTCGGCCTATTGGTACTGTCATTAACCCTAGTTGTTCTCTCAAATCATTAAGGACTTTTATTTTGAGAGCTGCTTCAGAGTGACTTGTCACTTTTGTTTTTGTAGGATCACAGATATAACATATATATTCTTTACTTGAGAGAGGAATATACACAAATAATTATGTTCAAGTGTCACCTTTATATGTATACTATAGGTCTGTTTTACTCTATAGTTAATAATAGGTGCAGGTAAAAGATATTGCGTCTTAAAGATGAAGCAACAGAAAGCTTATAGCTTAAATTTTTTCTCTTTTTTTTTATTAGAACAGCAGTGTCTTTATATAGACTTTTACAACTGGCATAGTAGGAAGAACTTGTTTCTCAAGATAGATAGATATTTATATCTTTGACTTTGACTTATAATATATCAAGTCCTATTCATTACATAGGTTTAAGTAAGACATAACTGCTGATTTTGGCTTAACTAATTACAGACTCCACTTTTTTTGCTCCGATGTGATCGGGCTGCGACCAAAAAATTTTTTTGTCCTTTTGTCTGGGCGTTGCGTCGGCATCCGAGAAGTGAACCTCCGTTGCCACCAGAGCTTTCACGCCGGAGCTAGGAGCTCCTTTCCAACGCAGTGTTTCCATGGCTCTGACGGGAGGAGTTGTGCTCGGGGAGGAGGATATGAGCGATGGGGAGGAGGATATGAGCGATGGAGAGGAGGATCTGTGCGCCGGCGAGGTTGATGAAAGTGTTGAGGTATATTGAAATAAGCGTGACGGGTGCTTAACGGGTTGCGGTTAGGATCCGATAGGAGTCCAACAACCCGTAGTCGGGTATTTAGGGTTTGCCTATAAATATTCATGCTATAGGCAACGAGTAGGCCGTTCCAAACTAGACGGTCACGCGGATGCTTCGAGCACAACTCTAACATTCTCGATGTTTTTTTGTTTTGCCCTAGCCCCCGCCCCGCTCTCTCGTTTTGACAATCACCGCCCCTGGATTGGAAAAATCCAGCCGCCTTCAAGGCTTCCCTGTTGCCGTTCGGGTTGCTTTCGTCGCTGGAAAGAACAGCCGCCACTCTGCGCCCTCCGCCGATCGCCGGTTTTTTCCAGTCGCGCTCCTGTCGCCGATCGTGAAGGATCGAGAATCTGCGCCAGAGTTCGTCGCAAGGAAGAAGTAAATCCCGCTCGGGATCTTTTGCGCCGCTGCTGTTCGCAAACTTCGGCCGCCGATCACAAGGAAGGAACAACATAATCGCTCGATCTTCAAGGCCGATCGCGAATCTCTTCGCCACCGCCGCATCTCTCAATAAGGAAGAAGATCGAGAAGAGGAAGGCTCGTGAGGTTTTCTGCCCTAGCCGTCGTCGCTGGTAGCGTTCGGCCCCGTCGCCGATCGGGAAACCTAGCCGCTCGATCGCAAAGAAAAAAATGGCCGATCGCGATTTTCATCGCAAGTTATTTCTTACAAAGGCCCCGTTTGGTGGGACGTATTTTCGCAGTCAAGCGGTTACCGAGCATTAATTAAGGCCCGGTACATGCGGTCGTAACCGCTTGACCGCTGAAAATAAGTTCCCCCAAACGGAGCCAAAGTCCAGCTGCCGTTCCCGATTTTCATCGCAAGTCTCCAGCGCCTTTTGCCTACGATTTCAGTGAAATTTTTTTTCCGATCGTCGCTGTTTGCCATTGATTTGGGTCGTCATTTTTTTTGGGGATCCCGGCTCCCGTCTTTCATCCCGGCCGATTATAGTGGAAAGTTTGCCTGATAAATCCTGTCAAAGTAAAATCTTCTACAACAAGGTCTACTCAAACGATTTCCATTTCTATTCTCTGGTGCCTAAAGTGGATGTTGGATTGATCAAAAAAAAAGGAGAGGAAGCTTTTTACTGGATTTCTATAGTGAGATAAAGGAAGCATAGTTCAGCAACTGCAAGTTCATGCAGCCAAGAAGAATTCTGTATTGAAGTTTGTCAATCAGTTCTAGCCTTCGGCTCGCTCAGGTGATTTCTTTCTTGTTTTACTGCTCTTGTTCTAGGTTGCTAGTGGCGCTCCAAGTCTCTCAGTAGGAACCCACTATGTCGAAAGGGAATTCTCCTCTGCCGATGATCAAGCTGGAGAAATTCTCCAACGTTGAGTACAGTGTCGGGAAGCGGAACACGCAGTTTGGCATGAAATACCTGAACATATTCTACACCATGCAGACCGACTTCGAATCCTTTAAAGGAGGAGAAGATGAGGATCAGTGGATCATCGACGAAGATTTCTGCCGTGATTACATCCTGAATTGTCTCTCTTACAGGCTGGCAGAAACGTACAACATGTTGAAAACTATAAAGGAGATCTGGGAAGCCTTGGAGGAGCAGTTCAAGGAAGAGGAGAACATGTCTAAGACGCACCTGGTGGATAAATTCATGGCTTTTACCTTCACTGAGGAAAGGAAAATCCTTCCACAGGTAGCTGATTTTGAAAATCCGGTGGACAAGCTGAACAGTGAGAACATACCTTTACCAGATTCCTTCGTTGTAGGAGCGATAATTTTTAAATTACCTTCGGCATGGTATTCTTTCAAGACTGAAATGTATCGGAAGAAGACGTATGTGAGCATGAAAGATCTCAAGCGCTTCATATGAATTGAGGATGAGAACCAGACAAGGCACGCCTTAGAGACGGTTAACAAGCAGACTTCTGCTGCTAACATGCTCACGCATCCTAAGCGCATGCGTGAGCCTGGAAAGACCAGACCACCGACCAGTGCACCCGCAGTTGCTGCCACCGGTAAGAAGATTAAAAAGTTCAAAGACAAATGCTACAACTGCAACAAGTGGGGTCACTGCATTTCCGAATGCAAGCAGCCCAAAAGGGGCGAATCCAGCACACCCAGGACTGATAACAAAGCCAATATGGTTTATCAGACTGCGCCTACCGACTTTGTTGTCATGGTCGGAAAAGGGAAGGCCAGTTCAGAGTGGTGGCTCGATTCATATGCTACCTGTCACGTCTGCAGCAATTCTGCACTTTTGGAGGATGTCAAAGATGTTAAAGAGACTGTCACTTTTGCAAATAGCGTTGTAGATGATGTGCTGAGAGTGGGGAATGCTACTCCGACACTCTCTTCAGGTACGCATTTATTTTTAAAGAATGTTAAATTTATACCCTCGTTAGCTGCTAATTTAATTTCTATAAGTTTGTTATGTGATGCGGGTATGTTGTTTAACATTAGTGGTGGTCGAGTAACAATTATGGTTCACTCACAACATTCCCTTAGACACAACCATTAAGTTTGACAAATGTGAACTTTGTGCTTAAACAAAGATCACTAAAACATCTTTTGGTCAGATTTCTAGGAGCACACAATTGCTAGAGTTAATACATTCCGATATTTGTGACTACAAAAGTTTTGTCACCCGAGGAGGTCGGAAGTATTTGATAACTTTCATCGACGATTACTCTAGGTTTAGTCACATTTATCTACTTAAATCCAAAGATGAAGTCTTTGAAAAATTCCGTATTTTCAAAAAATAAGGTTGAAAATCAACTAGACATGAAAATTAAAAGGCTAAGGAGTGATAGATGAGGCGAATACGTCTCGAGGGAGTTAAGAGATTTTCTTGTCAGCAATGACATAATTCCTGAAACGACTGCCCCGTATTCACCACAATCCAACGGTATCGCTGAGCGGAAAAATATGACTTTAACAGAAATGTTGAATTCCATGTTGTTGACTGCTAGCATGTCTGCGGCCTACTGGGGTGAAGTCGTCCTCACGTCAAATAAAATTCTTAATAAAGTACCTCATGCAAAGTTGACTAAAATACCCTATGAGCTTTGGTTTAAGAGACCTCCTGGATTTGATAATCTTAAGACCTGGGGCTGTATCGCTTATTTTAGGATACCTGACTCTAGAAGAGCTAAGATTGAACCTAGGACAAACACTTGCGTCTATCTAGGATGTGTAGAGGATAGTACTGCAGACAGATTTCTAGATCTCTCAACTAACACTGTATAGAATCTAAAGATGCGGTTTTCTTTGAGAATAAATTCCTAAGATAAAAACCTGACGATTCCAGGTCTGCCAGTCACTAATACTGAGACTATTGTTGAGCCAGAAATGAGTACCTCTGACACTGAGCCCATAGACACTAGTGAGTTGAATCTAAAAGGTTATCTAATAGAGAACGAGTTCCTAAAAGCTTCGGTATAGACTTTGTGACATACTAAGTTGAAGCTGATCCATCGACCTACAAGGAGGCGAAGCGGTCTCGGGATTCTCTGTTATGGAATGAAACCATAGATGATGAGATGAACTCTCTCCTGCAAAACCACACTTGGACATTGGTCGATTTGCCCAAAGGGGCTAGAACCATTGGAAGTATGTGGGTTCTGAAGAAGAAGCTTAATTCTGATGGGAGTATCGCTAAATACAAAGCACGTCTAGTTGTCAAGGGCTACACTCAAGTGAGTGGTATAAACTACTTTGATATATACTCACCTATTTATCACATTGCGACAATTAGGATACTTCTCGCGTTAGCATCTATTGAACATTTTATTGTTCATCAGATGGATGTCAAGACTGCATTTTTAAATGGAGATCTGACTGAGGAGATCTATATGCACCAACCTGAAGGGTTTGTCATAGAAGGTCTAGAAAATAAGTTCTGTAAGTTGATTAAGTCACTCTACGGATTGAAGCAAGCACCTAAATTGTGGCACGAGAAATTTGACACTTGTGTAAAATACATGAGCTTTAAGTCTAGTCTATCAGATAAATGTCTACGTAAGAATGAGTTCAAATAAAATTGCAATTTTATGCATGTACGTTGATGACATGCTAATTCTGGGCACAGATCAGTCTAAGGTGAAAGATGTGAAAGTTGTCTTGACGGCTAAATTTAGCATGACAGACTTGAGAGTGGTGAAAACCATCCTAGGTATGAAAGTGAACTTCATTGAAAAGGGTATAACCCTAAGTCAGAGTCACTACATTAGAAATCTACTGGACAAGTGGAGTTACGTTAGTAGCAAAAAGGCTGAGACTCCACACGACTATAATAATAGACTGAAACCGAATGAAGGTGCACCTATTAGACAGTTGGATTACTCCAAACTCATAGGTAGTCTCATGTATGCTACAACCTACACTAGACCTAACATAGCATTTACGGTCGGCATGTTAAGTAGATTTATGAGTAACCCTGGGAAGGACCACTGGGACGCCTTAGACAGGTTAATGAGATACTTAAAGTATACTGAGAAGTATTCTTTATGTTACAGTGGACATCCTCCTATGCTTGAGGGGTATTCTGACGCCTCCTAGTGCTCAGAAATTGCTGACAGTAGATCCACTAGTGGTTATGTGTTTATCCTAGGAGGAGCAGCAGTAGCTTGGAAGTCTCGGAGCCAGACGTATATAATACTATCCTCTATGGAATCAGAACTCTATGATCTCGCCTCAGCTGGAGAAGAGGCAGAGTGGATAAGAGACCTGATAATGGACATTCCAATGACGAGTCTAAAAATGCACTCTATTTCATTATATTGTGACAATCAAGCCACAAAAACCATCGCTACAAATATATTGTTCAATGGAAAGCAAATGCAACTAAGGATAAAACAGGCCTGGTTGACCTATCTCACAAGTCAGGGGATAATCTCCCTTTTGGATGTGAGATCAAAAGATAATGTAGAAATATCCTTACCAAGGGCTTATGAAAGGTTCTAACAACTAAAACATCGGGTGTTGAAACCAAAAATCGGTCTCTTATGGAGTTCACCCTTGGGGAAGGGGTGGTAACGCACCTACTTCGCTCCTACAAGAAAAACAACAAGGAAAAGAGAGCAAAGGACTAGACTAAGGACCCGGTGCGGAGGTCCCACCACACACCCAGAAGATCACTGAGCGCTTCCCCTCCTTAGACAAATGCCGGGCTAAGGTACCTCATAAGGCACTAGAAGAATGGGAGACAAGTAAGCATGCCCTCTGAGGTACCCCTTGGGTCCTATTTATAGATTTCTGAAAAATGGTCTGCAAATAACAAACCTCTGTCGGCCTGAAATTACTGAAACCCCCTTGGGCTGGCCTGCCAACAGCCAAACTTTGCTGTTCTGAATTGCTATGTGCAGCCCACCCGGGTCTGCCAACAGTGATACTCCGCTGTTTCAACCAGCTATGGGCATGCCAGCGGGGGAAAAATGGTAAAAACTCCTCATGGACTACTGGGAGAGTTTCCCTTAACAATCTCTGCTCGGCAAGGGCGGCGAGTGCTCGACGAGGTTAGCACTCGCCGCTTCCGCTCGGCCTTTGGCGAGTACAGGCCCGAATAGCCCTACTCGTCTGCTACTTGCCGAATGCGGGGGGGGGGGGGGGGCAAAAGAACAAAGGGCATTGAGTGGAGAAGCGTTACTCAACGCCAAGGCCAGTAGGGCGCTGAGGGCGTTGAGTGGAGAGGAATCACTCAATGCCAAGGCACGGTCTCGGCCTGCCCTGACCGCATGTCACGAGTTCGTTGAAAGGTCAGAACTCGATGAACGGGGCTTGGCGAGTACAAGCTCTCCCCTCAATTTGGCGAGTACAAGCTCTCCCCTCAAAAACATCCCACCCCGCCTGGGCGAGTCGGAGCTACTGCTGAGCTCTTTAAGGCGAGTGTAAGCCGGCCGATGAGCAAACTTGCCCCACTCGACGCCGCGGCTAAAGGCATTGAGTGAGCTCGCCTCACTCGACGCCAAGGCAGAATGCGTTGAGGGAGCTCGCCTCAATCGACGTCAAGACCGAAGGCATTGAGTGAGCTCGCCTCACTCGACGTCTCACTCGACGCCAAGACAGAAGGCGTTGAGAGAGCTCGCCTTACTCAACACCAAGACAGGAGGCGTTGAGTGAGCTCGCCTCACTCGACGCCACGACAGAAGGCGTTGAGCGAGCTCGCCTCACTCGATGCCACAGAAGAAGGCGTTGAGCGAGCTCGCCTCACTCGACGCCACGGGCCTGGCTCGCCTGGAGCTTGGGCTGGACTTGGTCAGTCTGGCTCATGCCGACCCCACTCGCCGAATACGGGGTTGTACACAATCCCCGCTCTTTGCATGGTTGGCACAATCTCGGAAAGAAACATCCAACCCCATGGGATTCGGCAAGTGTGGCAGGAGCCAGAGAATCTTTTGGCAGGGTCCGCCAGCGGCTATAAATATACGCCTGCGTACCTGGGTGACCTTTGTCACTCCCCTCCGCCCTGAACTTTCCGAGATGCTTTTTCCTAATGAGCTCCAAGAGAGGCTTACGAAGGCTCGTGAGATCTCATCCGCCCGCGTCGCCAGCTTAACCTCCATTCCCCTTATCATCCAGCGGAGCTCCCCTGCCGAATCCAATTCGGCCAAGAGGGTGAAGCCAGATGCAGAGGAGTCCGAACGCGCTTACCAAGATTTGAAGAAGGCCCTGGAGCCTGAGATGGGCTCCTCACCTTGCGTGCCCCTGGGAAGGAGGGGAATTTTATTAACCTCTGCGCCGACCAGGACTTCCGGGATGGGGGCGGCGGGATCACCTCTCCACGGGCTGATACTCTTCCCGCTGACCTGCAGTTTGGGGATTCGGAGTCTCATCATCGCGACCCATCCCCGTCCTTTGGGACCCTAGGGCTAAACTCGCAAAAACTGGACTCACCGGTCCGTGTCCCCTCATCTCAGCTCGCCGAGGCTTCAAGGGATGGTGACGGGATTATCCCAGTGCCAGGCTTCAACCTTATTTCACCCCAAAAGCACCTCCGATTCGCGGTAAAGATTTGAAGATGCCTCCACCCCGCTTTTCCCTCGATGCGCCGAGCTCTTCAGGTAAGTCGTCCTTTACTGGGCTGTCCGTAGTTCCTCCTGATGCGTTCGCCTTTCACATTATTCAACCATTATTGCAGCCTTACACAGTCAGTCAGAGGCCGACGAATCCCTGGAGCGAGCTACTGCTTGCCTTTCCCTTCCCCGAAGACCTTGGAGTCCTTCTTGGATACCGAGCTGGGGGGCCTTGAGCTGACAAAGCGAGGAATCGAGGTCCTCAAGAAGATGGTATACGAGGTCCACCGATTGCGGGAAGATAATGATGTGGTGCAGCGGGAGTGTGCATTGCTGGTAGGCGAGGCGAGAGAGGGCCTGACGGACGAGATGGCGTCCCTTTCACCGTTGCTGGAAGAGCTGGACGAGAATCTTTTGGCAGCCCGGAGATGCTTGAGGCTGATCCGCAAGCTCCGCGACTTGCGCTGGCCTGCGGGGAAGGAGATTTGAGACCGGGGTAAGTAAATAACGGCCCCCTGGCGGGCCTACTAGGACTCGCCTCCTTCCCCCTCAGCTCGCGCGTGCACCGAGATAGCTGCTTTGCTTGCATTCAATTTCCCTGGGCAATATCTCTCTTGGGCCTGTAATAGCTTAGAAATGTTTTCAGACTTTATTGCTTGTTTATTCGAATATAATATTCTTGATTGGCGCGTGATGGGACGGGTCCTGGAAGTCGGCGAGCTGGATTAGGCGAGCTAGGCTAGGTGAGCTGGACCGATCGGTCAGCTCGGCCCTTGACCCCCTTTTTCTATAAATAGGCACTCTTACCTACTCCGACTTACTGCTTTTATTGCTTCTGTACTTTCCTCCTCTGCTTGCCTACTTCCTACCTGCACTAGCTTCCTACATTTTTCGCAATCATGGGGAAGTCCAACCCTGACTCTGATGGTCGCTCCAAGTGCGCTCAGCACTTTACTGACTACTGTTTCTTTGAGGGGAACACGACGGAGGAGGAGTTCGCCACGTTTAGTGCCGACTTCAAGCCCCCTGGCTTTGAGGCGCGCCGACCCAGGGAGGGCGAGGCCATCAACACTTTCTACCCCGAGGAGCTCGCCTTCCCCATCTCGCATTTCGAGATGGGGCTGCGCCTTCCGCTCTGGCCGGAATTCCGCCATATCCTCAAGTACTTCGGCGCGGTGCCCGCGCAGCTGAACCCGAATTCCATCTCCATGATGGTGGCGTTTGCGAGCTTCCTCCGCCGGGAGCGAATAGAGTTCAACCTGACAGTGTTCAGGAAACTCTTTACTTACAAGGCGACCCCCGATGACGTATCCTACTTCGGGGGCTCCTTTATCAAGGTTCGCGAGATGGCGAACAAACATCACAACTGGATGACCAAGATTGTCTTCATCAAGGGCGATATTGGCAACGTCCCCTACTCGCCGTAGCAAAAAGGCGAGGAGGTATACCGACCCCCACTATCTCCGGCAACGACGCCGAGCTCCACAGGTTTTTCCTTCACAAAGACTTCGAGGTCGTCTTCCTCCGAAAGGGCCTCGAATCGCTCCTCCCCGTCCTTTCCGGCGAATGTATATCTTTCAACTTTCCTCCTTGCCAGATCTCGCCAAATCCATTGGAATTTTTCTAAGTTGTTTCTGCAGAAGAGCAGTTGATTCCCGAGAACCCTCCTTTCGCGGATTCAGGTCTACTCACCGACCCATTCTCCCGCGAGAAGGTGACTGCAGCTGCCTGCCGAGACGAGCCGTCGTCATCTAAGCCTTCTGGCAGGAAGCGGGCTGATCCCGCGGGGTCCAGATCGCCTCGCCGCCATCCACCGCAGAAGAAGCTGAAAGCGGTGGTGGTTTCTCGGGCAAAGCAACAACAACCGCATCCCAAGTACATGAGCTCGCCCGAGACCACCTCGGACAGATCGTTGGGGAACCCACTGAAGGAGACAACGGGCAAAGAGCAGGAGGGAGGCGAACCTTCTGCTTTTGCTGTCAAGAAGCCCCCGGCCTGCGAGCTGGGTCTGCTAAAGAGTCACCCCCTCTTCGGCCTTGGTGGGAGATGGAAGGACTCGGTCGGCGAGCCCGTGGTTAAGTGGGACGAGTCCGCCAACCGGATCCCCGTCTCTACCCTCCAATCCTCTTGGGCCGACCGCAAGCCCTCCTCAGGTCAAGCCTATGCGCTCGGCTTCGGCCTCTACGGTAGCAAGGACGCTGCGGCCTACAAGCACATGACCCTGCGCCAACTCGGCCATGAGGGTCTGCAGGCCCACATGCGGGCACTGGAGCTCCACCATATGGTGGTTCGTCGCGGCTTCAACCTCAGCCACCTCCTACAGAAGGCGGAGCAGAAGCGCGACCTAGCCCAGGACAGGGTCGTTGACCTGGAGCGGAGGCTCGACATTGTCGAGGATCTGCTCGCCAAGGGCGCCGGTGGGCTGGTGAGCACTGATCATCCCTCCCCCCTTTTTCTTTTACTTTGGATTTTAGCTTCTAGTTTACCTACCCATTCTTACCTCAGTATGCCGAGGCTGCCCAGGAGCTGTGGACTCGCGCCGCTGGGTTAGAGGAAGAGAACCTCCAGCTCCTTGCTCGCTCCGACACGCTGGAAGCTCGCGCCGCCGAGCTGGAAGCCCGCACCGCCGAGCTGGAAGGGAAGAATGCAAAGCTGTACGAAGAGAACAAGGGGCTTCACGGTGAGATCGCTCGTCAGGTCGAAGCTTTTCTCCCTCCCGGCGGTAGCGAGCCTCCTCTCCCATAAAAGAGCCCCAGGATCTTCGGCGAGGCGGAGGTCGCTGAGAGGTTGTGGGTGGTCAACTCAATCGCATCCGCCGAATATACCCTGTAGATTATGAAGGATATGCAGGTGCTAGTGGAGGGCTGCGAGGAGGCCGCAATCCGAGACCTGATGCCGAGTCTGTTCCCGCCCCGCTGCCGAGCGAGACGGAAGATTGTCTCGATTATTTCTTCGGCAAGGATTTCAAAGACCACCCTTCCAGCGGAGCAGAAGGAGACCTCCAATCCGGGGGAGGAGACGAGAGCTGACCCCCCCTCCCCCTCCCTTTTTTTTTCTTTCTTACAATTCTTCCTCCCCTTTTGTAACCTCTCTGAGGCGAGCTCCCCTTTTGTAATCATTTTGTTTAATCATTTAATACTGATTGAAAAGTGAATTTTTCAATCTTCTTTGCTTTTGAACTTTCATTCTGCGATGCACTCGGCGCGAGCCCTCCCCTTCGCTGGATCCCGCTAGGACAGAATTCGCCTCCAGAGCGCGTGTCTAGGGTCCGTACTCGTGAGCGCATTCCGAGATTTCGCCCCTTCCCCCTTCAGGTCAGCCGGGGATGGACCACTTGCCGAGCTGGGCACGTAACCACCCAGCTCGCACGCGAGTTCTCCCTTCTATTGTTGATGTTGAGTCAAAACTATCCAAATATTTCATAAGTAAAACTGAAGGGAGGAGTGGTGGAGTGCCTTGCTGGGGCTCGCCTTCCTCAATGGGGAAACTGATAGGGGCTTACCTTTTATCTGCCGAGCTGGGCTTGCGAGTTTGAGCTCGCCTATGAGGACCTTCTACTCTTACACCTTTAGGAAAGCGGTCTTCCTTAATAACTCCTGGAGAGGGCGGGACTCCCTCGAGTGACATCCAGCCCTGTCAGCTAGGAGAGAGCCTAACAACGGGATCTGTACGGGCTCCGGGGTAGACTCCCTCGAGTCACATCTAGCCCTGCTAGCTAGGAGAGAGCCTGAAAGCGGGGTCTTCTCGGGGTCCGGGGCAGACTCCCTCGAGTGACATCCAGCCCTACCAGCTAGATGAGAGCCTGACAACAGGATTTTCTCGGGGTCTGGGGCAAACTCCTCCGAGTAACATCCAGGTTTGTCAACTAGGAGAGAGCCTAACAGCAGGATCTGCTCGGGGTATGGGGCAGACTCCCTCGAGTGACATCCAGCCCTGCCAGCTAGGTGAGAGCCTGGCACCGGGATCTGCTCGGGGTATGGGGCAGACTCCTCCGAGTGAAATCCAGCCCAATCAGCTAAGAGAGAGTTTGACAACAGGATATGCTCGGGGTCTAGGGCAGACTCTCTCGAGTGTCATCCAGCCCTGCCAGCTAGGTGAGAGCTTGGCATCCGAATCTGCTCGGGGTATGGGGCAAACTCCTCCGAGTGACATCTAACCCTATCAGCTAGGAGAGAGCCTGACAGCGGGATCTGCTCGGGGTCCGGGGCAGACTCCCTTGAGTGACATCCAGCCCTGCCAGCTAGGTGAGAGCCTGGCAGCGAGATCTGCTCGGGGTCAGGGCATAATCCTCCGAGTGACATCCAGCCCTGTCAGCTAGGAGATAGCCTGACAGCGAGATCTGCTCGGGGTCTGGGGCAGACTCCCTCGGGTGATATATAACCCTACCAGCTAGGTGAGAGCCTGACAGCGGGATCTACTCAGGGTCTAGGGCAGACTCCCTCGAGTGACATCCAGCCTTATCAGCTAGGTGAGAGCCTAGCAACGGGATCTGCTCGGGGTCCGGGGTAGACTCCCTCGAGTGACATCCAACCCTGTCATCTAGGTGAGAGCCTGGCAGCAGGATCTGCTCGGGGTCTGGGGTAGACTCCTCCGAGTGACATCCAGCCCTGTCATCTTGGAGAGAGCCTGACAGCAGGATCTGTTCAGGGTCTGGGGCAGACTCCCTCGGGTGACATCCAGCCCTACCAACTAGGTGAGAGCCTGGCAGCGGGATCTGCTTGGGGTCTGATGTAGACTCCCTCGAGTGACATCCAGCCCTGACAGCTAGGTGAGAGCCTGACAGCGGGATCTGCTCGGGGTCTTGGGCAGACTCCCTCAAGTGACATCCAGCCCTGCCAGCTAAGTGAGAGCCTGGCAGTGGGATCTGCTCGATGTCTGGGGCAGACTCCTCTGAGTGACATCCAGCCCTATCAGCTAGGAGAGAGCCTGACAGCGGGATCTGCTCGGGATCTAGGGCAGACTCCCTCGAGTGACATCCATCCCTGCCAGCTAGGTGAGAGCTTGGCAACGGGATCTGCTCGGGGTCTAGGGCAGACTCCTCTGAGTGACATCCATCCCTATAAGCTAGGTGAGATCCTGGAAGTGAGATCTGCTCGGGGTATGGGGTAGACTCCTCCGAGTGACATCCAGCCCTGTCAGCTAGGAGAGAGCCTGACAACGGGATCTGCTCAGGGTCTGGGGCAGACTCCCTTGGGTGACATCTAGCCCTGCCAGGTAGGTGAGAGCCTGGAAACGAGATCTGCTCGAGTCTGGGGCAGACTCCTTCGAGTGACATCCATCCCTGTCAGCTAGGAGAGACCCTGACAGTTGGATCTTCTCGGGGTCTTGGGCAGACTTACTCTTCCACTTTCACAAAACATGCCATGAGCATAAGCATCTAGAGAAATTTTATTCCACAAAATAGGACTTACATGACTCAAGGGTAAAAGCGTTTCAGGTCATCACCACTTCAGGGGAGACCTAGGGTTTCGCTTTCCACATTCCGAAGGCGATACCCTCCTGACTTCAAGACCTGCACTATGTATGGTCCTTCCAAATTGGGGTTGAGTTTCCCCACTAAGGCTGACCTCCCAGCGGCATCCATATTTATTAAGACCAAGTCCCCCTCCACGAATTGTTTGACTCTGACGTGCTTGTCAAAGTACTTGACCATTCTTCTCTTTACTTCCTCTTGTCTGATGGCAGAGAGGTCTCGCAGCTCTTTAACCATATCGAGGGAGAGCCATAGCTCCTCTTCATTCTCGTCTCTCCATTCCTCCCTACCTTCTCCTGCCTCGACCACCCGAGGTGTTCGAACCTCGAACTCTATTGGGAGCACCGCCTCGCACCCATGGGAAAGTTTGAAAGGGGTCTCTCTTGTGGTCGTGTTGGGTGTGGTTCTGAAGGCCCAGAGGACCGAGGGAAGTTGATCCACCCAACTACCTTTCAGGTTCTCTACTTTCTTTTTGAGGAGGTTGACAATGATCTTGTTCGCCGCCTCCACCTACCCATTGCTCCTTGGATGATGGACTGAGGCAAACCTGAGATCAATCCCGAGCTGCCCACAAAAGCTGATGAACTTGGCGCTAACAAACTGAGGTCTGTTGTCCGTAACGATGGCCTGCGGTAACACGTGTCGACAGATGATATCCACCCAAACAAAGTTCCTGATGACCTGGGAGTTCACCTTGGCTAAAGACTTGACTTCCATCCACTTGGAAAAATAGTCGATCATGACTAGCAAGAATCTTCTTTGGCCACTGGCCTGGGGAAAGGGTCCGACAAAATCCATTCCCCATATTGCAAATGGCCAGGGTGCTGTGATACTCCTGAGGCGCTGGGCCGGTTGCAGCTGAAGGAGGCGAATAGTTGGCACTTATGACACTTCTTTGCGAACTTTGTCGCGTCGTGGCTCAGGGTCGGACAAAAGTACCCTTGCCTGACGATTCTCCCTTCCAGCATCCGACTCACAGAGTGGCTTCCACACTCCACAGAGTGGACCTCCTACAAGACCCTCGGGACCTCCCCCTCGGTCACGCAACGTGCCAACATCCCCGAGAGAGTCTTTCGGTACAGCTTCCCATCGCGCATGAGGTAGTATGCCGATTTGTGCTTGAGCTTCTTTCTGTCCATCCCCTCAGGATACTCTCCCGTGGATAAGAAAGTTATGAATGGGTACATCCATGAGGGGTGCTGCTCCACCTATATCAGCCCTCCCTCCTCAATGGAGGGGTGGAACAAGTCGGTGATGGTACCCCCCACCCGGGGACCATGCTTTGCCAGTTGATCTACCTGCTCGTTTTCCTCCCTGGGCACGTGCCGGATGGATAAAGTCTTGAACGTATCGATGACCCCCTTCACCTTCGCCAAGTACAGCTACAGAGTTGGCTCACTTGCCTCGAACTCTCCGTTAATCTGGGAGTCCACCACCATGGAGTCAGTGAGGACCTCCACGTCGCACACCCCCATCCCCCTGTCCATGTGAAGACCTACAATCACAGCCTCATACACGACCTGATTGTTGGTAATGGGAAAATGCACCACTATTGTTTGCTTAATCTTCGTCCCATGTGGACTCTCCAAGATCACCCCCACTCCCAGGGAATGTCTTCCTGATGCGCCATCCACCATCACCTTCCAGGGGACTGGGTGGGGGAGTTCCGCCTCCGCCACTTCCACCACATAGTCTGCCAGGAAGTCGGCCATCGTTTGTGCCTTAATCGAAAGGCGAGGGACAAAGGAAATGTCGAATTCACTTAACTCTACAGACCAATTGGCTAGTCGGCCTGAGTGCTCCACCCCCTCAAAGATGTTGCATATGGGGTGGTCAGTCACCACTCGGATCGAGTGTGCCTGGAAGTAGGGCCGGAGCCTCCGAGCTGAAATGATGAGAGCAAAGGCCAGCTTCTCCAGGATAGGATACTAAAGCTCTGCCTTCCTCAAGACCCGACTCACATAGTAAATTGGGAGTTATTTCTTCCCCTCTTCCCGAACCAAAACGAAGCTCAGGGCCTCCGCTCCGACCCCTATATACAAGAATAATTCCTCCCTCCCCTTTGACCCTTGTAGCAAGGGGGCCTGAGTCAGCTGCCTCTTCAAGGCCTGAAATGCCTCCTCGTACTCCGGGGTCCACTCGAACTTCCAACCTCCCCTCAAGGTCTTGAAGAAGGGAGAGCACTTCTCCCAAACCCGGGAGAGGAACCGGCTCAACCCTGCTAACTTCCCCGTCAACCGCTGCACTTCCTTGGCGTTCCGTGGTGACCCCAACTCCACAATCGCCCTCACCTTATCAGGGTTGGGCTCTACACCGGCAGGGGTGAGGAGATGCCCCAGGAAATTTCCCCTACTTTCCCCTAAAATGCACTTTAAGGGGTTTAGTCTCATTTTATACTTACGGAGAGTGGCAAAAGTCTCTTCTAAGTCCCGGAGGTGAGAGTCGACGTATAGGCTCTTGATCATGAGGTCGTCTACATATACCTCCAGGTTCCTTCCCTTCTGCTCTTGGAAGACCCTGTCCATCATCTTTTGATAGGTTACCCCTGCATTTTTTAGCCCAAACGACATCATTTTATAACAATAGCATCCATCCCCTGTGTTGGATCCCTAGATGGATTTGGGCTAGGTTCACTAAGTTAGGATATGACCCAACATGTATAGATCAGGGTCATGGTTGTGTCCTAGAGTCTAGGTCAAGTCCTTTGAGTCAACAGTACAAAGGACCAGCCTTTAACACTATCAGAGACTCAAGACTTAGAGAATTCAAGACTTAAAAGAAAGGAGTTCTACGTTCGTCGATCTCCGGTCGATAAAAGTCGAGCTCAGCTAGACGAACTCAGGGACAATTCTCTGAGATCAACTCGACGAACTTAGTTCTCAGCTCGACGAACTCTGGACAAAGAAATAACTCCTCTAAGTCAAACCTCAGTCGACGAACTAAGAACATCAGCTATAAGACTCTGTTCTTTGGTCGACTAATTCTAGATAAGGTGATTCAACACTCAACGCCAGATGACATTACACTCAATGCCAGAATTGTGAGTTAAAACTCAAAGCCAGAGGACATCACACTCAACTCCAAAATGATACTTCAACACTCTACATCAGAAAATGTTCTAAGCCCAGACTGCAGACTCAGCTCGATGATCTTGGACCCCAATTGGACTAACTCTGTTCTCAGGGCTCAGCTCGACGATCTTAGATTCAGCTCAACGAACTTGATGCACAGAAGAAGAAAGTTATCAAGCAACATTCAGAGGTCGACGATCTTGGATCTCAGCTCGACGAACGGCCATTCTCAGCTCGACGAACTGTGGACTCAGGTCGACGAATCCATTCTTGGCAATTTCCCTCTGTTTTCCTTATTATATGGCAATAATTCCTGAGTAATTAATGCTCTAATATTCTCTGAATATTACCAGTAGACAAAAGCAATAATTATGGTCTTCATCAGAATTATTGCCTGTCGTTTTTATAAGGGACAGTTGGGGAAATAAATCAATGCCAAAAATATTCCAAGGCCGTCAGCATTAATTGCAGAAGGAATTTCAAAATTCAAATAGACATTAATGTTGGAAATATAAAAACAAAGATTATTATTTTCTGTATAGGGAATTACATACAGACAACATTCTTCTCTGAGATATACAAAATTTCTTGAGATTGAAAATCGATCAGTCAAGAATCAACAGCGACTAGACAAGAAGAAGAACAATCATCAAAATCAAGTGTCTTCTTCTTAGGAACTCTCTGAAGGACAACAATACTGCATCTGTCAAAATAGTTCCTGAAGTTCTTCTTGTCAAAACTGAAAGCTTGAAGGCCTATCACCCTGCACTAAAGCTTCCATCATACTGAACAAGCAAAATCTCAGGGGGAGCTTTTGCTACCATCAAATCCACAAGTCTTCTCAGTTGTTTAAATTGAGAAAGAGAAGACACAATCATTCTCTCATCCCCCACTGTAAAAAGGGTTGTCATCTCCCTTCAAAAGTGATTCTTGGTTGCAATTCTCCTGATCAAAAGACTTGTGGTTTGGTTATTGAGCACCTGATCAAAAGCTCAATTGTTTCAGGCACCTTATCAAAACTCTTAGTGGATTCCTACCAGGGTGGTAGAAGAGTGGACGTACCTAGGTTGGGGAACCACTATAAATTCTTGTGTCATCTTATTGCCCCTTTTTCTTTTTGTTCTTGTTGTGGATGTGGTAGTTAGGTCTTGCTGTGTTATTTAGTTTTTCCTGTGCTTTCATTTATTACTCTGTGATACAGTACTTAAGTTTAGGAGTACTTCTTATAGTTCAGAGAAAAGTTTTAAATATACCCACATACTCTATTCACCCCCCCCCCCCTCTAGAGTATATCAGATCTAACCCTTACTTTCAATTGGTATCAGAGGCGGTTCTTTTGGTTGTACAAGTTAAAACTTGAACCAAAGATCCTAAGTTAGATCTTTTTTTAACCTTACTACATTTATACATACAACATGGCACAGAACAAAGAATATGCAAGCACCAGACCTTCAGTGTGTAACTTGTCCAAGTTCACAATCTGGAAGGCAAGAATCAGGCTTAACATGAACTCTATTGATGAAGATATATTTAATTCTATGTTAACAGGACCACCAGCTCTAGTGGCTTCAACCTCAACTACATCAACTGACCTGAGTGCAGTTCCACCCCTTGGATGGACAGATGCACAGAAAAAGGCTAAGATAGCTGATGCCAAAGCCATGAATATACTGGCTCAGACTATATCTGATGAAATATTTCAAAAGGTTGCTGAGTGTCAATCAGCCAAGGAGATTTGGGAATCCCTGAAACAAATGGTCGCTAGATTAGTAGATGAGAGGAAAGACAGAAGGTCAAATCTCATCACTCAGTATGAGAACTTCAAGAGGATGAAGTAGAAACAGTAGAAGTAATGTACAACAGACTTAGCTCCATCATCAGTGAGCTAAGGACTCTAAACAAAGAATTCACTTTAACTGAAGTGAATGACAAGATCTTAATGTGCTTTCCCAGCACATGGGACTCAAGAATCTGGCCCATCAGAGAAGCCAGAAGCATGACAGAGATTTTAACAGAATCTCTTCTAGGAAAACTAAAGTCCTATGAGCAGCTGATCAAAGCAAGGGAAGCAGCAGCTGAAGTGAAGACTCCTACAGCAACTAGGAAGGAGCACAACATAGCTTTCAAAGCTACAGAAGACTCTATTGTCATTCCAGTAAATGAAGATTTGATGAGTCTCTTTGCCAAGAGATTCTTCAAGATGGCTAGAAAGGACTTCAGAAGGAAACCTTCTAAATATGAAGATAAGCCAAGGTATGACAAAACACCCTCTAAATAAGTAGTGTGTTTTGGCTGTAGGAAACCTGGGCACTTCATTTCTGAGTGTCCAGAAGCTCAGAAGAAGGATACAAGAAAGGATAAGGACTCAAGGAAGAGTCACTACAACAAGCCTTCCTCAAGCAAGCAAAAGAGGAAAGATAAGGGCTTTGTTGCTGAGACATGGAGTGATACTGAAGAAGAATCTACATCCTCCAGCTCTAGTGAGGATGAAGAAGAATAGAAAGCAAAGGAAGTATGCCTTATGGCTATTGAGGCAGGCAGTAGCAGATCTGACTCAGATGAATCAGATAATAAAGATTCTCTATCAGTTAAAGATCAAGTAATAGCTTCTTATGATTTTGAGTCAGATGAATTTAAGTTTGCATTTAAAAATTTATGCTTAGACTTAATAAGCTCTGAGAAGGAAATCAAACTTCTCAGAGAAAAGTTAAACACCCTAGACAACATCACTGCAGAAAATGCAAAATTAACCAATGAAATAATGTTTGCTAATAAACAAATATCTTTTCTGAAAACTGAACTAAACAAGGCAAAATTATTAGAAGAAACACTAAATGGAAGAAGTCTACAATTATTAGATATCACTAGTACTGTAAATGCTAGGATCAAAAATAACAAACTAGGACTAGGTGCCTCCTCTAGTGATCCACCCCTGATTAAGAAAAATAATCTTTCCAGACCAGTAAACTTCATATCTGACAAGGGAAAGAAAATACTGAATAGGTAAATAAAGTTAATAAGATTCTTGAACAAATTGAAACCAAGAATAAACTCAATATCCAGAAGAATAACAAAAATAACAATGTTCAGCAGTTATCGTCGAACTCAGATCTACGATATATGAACAGATCGTCGAACTCAGAACGACGATCTTTGAACGCAAACATCAGTAATAATCATTCTTCGATCTATGATCGACGATACCAGTATGGTTCATCGACCATAGATCGATGACTTTGGTACTTCAAGAATGAATACTCTCATTCTTCGAGTAGAGATCGACGATCTCATCCAACATCATCGAGCTCAGGTCGACGATCCAACCAGAGATCGTCAAACCCAGATCTTAATAACAGAAACTTAAATTCTAATAACAAATTTAACCCCTTCACTCAATGGATAATTCCACCTAGGAGATACCATCCTAAAGGATATAAAGATCAACCTGAATGCTCTTACATCTCCAGTTATAGTTATGTAAATCAACAAGGACCCAAGGTTACCTGGGTCAAGAACAACTAACTGTCTTGTTTGCAAATGAAGACCTGTCCAGCATATAATCAACATTGGTATCTGGATAGTGGTTGCTCCAAGCATATGATAGACAACAAGGACAATCTAATTGATTACAAGTCAAAGCTAGGACCAAAGGTCATCTTTGGTGACTCCAATTGTGGCCAAACAGAAGGCTATGACAAAGTCAGAATTGGAGCAGTAACCTTCAAAAGAGTTGCATATGTAAGTGGACTGAAGCACAACCTCATATCTATAAGCCAACTATGTGATGAAGGTTATCAGGTATCATTCAACTCTAATTCCTGTATTATTACTTCAAAAGAAAACCAACCTATTTTAATTGGAAGTAGACAAGGAAATATATACCTAGTAAATTTTCATTCTGTTACTTCAGACATATGCCTGCTCAATATAGTTAGTAGTCAAAATGACTTATGACATAAAAGATTAGGACATGTAAATCTTAAAAACATTGCTAGGCTATCTAAGGACAACCTTGTTAGAGGTTTACCTTCTGGCCCCTACAAGAAGGAAGGCCTCTGCAGGGCTTATCAACTAGGCAAGCAAACTAAATCAAGCTTCAAATCAATTAATAAGAGTGATTCACCTTGGGTATTGTACTTGCTACATATGGACCTTTTTGGCCATGTGGTTGTACAAAGCCTAGGAGGGAAATCTTATACCTTAATGGTTTTAGATGACTTTTCCGGTTCACTTGGGTATTCTTTCTGAGATCTAAGTCAGATACCTTCAAGGTTCTTACAGATTTTCTCAGGACCATACAGATTGAGTACTCTACTCATGTTGCATTGATCAGAAGTGATCATGGTACAGAGTTTGAGTCTCTTCTTATGCATGAGTTCTGTGAGAAGGAAGGTATCCGACACTGTTTCTCAGCTCCTAGAACTCCTCAACAAAATGGGGTAGCTGAAAGGAAAAATAGAACACTCATTGAAGCTGCAGGCACATTACTTGCAAATGCTTACATGCCCCTATCCTACTGGGCAGAGGCAGTGAGCACAGCAAACTATGTCCTGAACAATAGTTTGAAACAAACTAAAGCATAAGACTCCCTATGAATTACTCAAAAGGAAGAAACCAATAATCAACTATTTTAAAATTTTTGGTTGTGTATGTTACATTCATAATAATGACAAAAAAACACATTAGAAAGTTTGAAGCAAAGGCCGCAGTGGGAATTTTTCTAGGATATTCCCAAGTCAGCAAAGCTTATAGGGTATTTAATAAATCCACATTGAAAATAGAGTAATATATGCACGTTATATTTGATGAGGCTAACATGTTTTATAAGGAGAAAGAAATTTCTACCAAAGACTCCTTGTAGGTACACAACTTGTGTGAGGAATTGGATTGCTTACACTTTACCCCCAAAGTTGTATCTCATCCTTCTCAACAAGTTAGTGAAAAAAGTGATGAATAAACTGTGGAAGTAGCTGAACTTCCTACAACAACAAAGGTTATTCCACAAGAGGAATTCCTTCAAAATGTTGTGGCTGAACAAACTCCACCTACTAATCTTATCACACTAAGGGATCACCCCAAGTCCCAAGTAATTTGAGACATAACAGCAGGTGTGCAGACAAGGCATCAACTCAACCAAGACTTGATGCATGCCTGTTTCCTCTCTCAAATTGAGCCTCAATCCATAACTGATGCAGAGCAAGATCCCCACTGGATCAATGCAATGCAAGAAGAGCTCAATCAATTTGAGAGATGCAGAGTTTGGGTTTTGGTTCCAAGACCAAAAGACTACCCAGTCATTGGAACCAAATGGGTATTCAGAAATAAGCTTGATGCCCAAGGGGTGATTGTGAGGAACCTTGCTAGGCTTGTTGCTCAAGGATATAGGCAGGACGAAGGAATTGACTATGATCAAACCTTTGCTCCAGTTGCCAGGCTAGAAGCTCTAAGAATATTTCTGGCTTATGCTGCATTCAAAAATTTCAAAGTTTATCAAATGGATGTGAAGAGTGCTTTCTTAAATAGGGAACTTAAAGAAGAAGTTTATGTTGAACAACCTCCAGGTTTTGTTTCTTTAACTCATCTCTCTCATGTATTTAAATTGCATAAAGCTCTCTATGGTTTAAAGCAAGCTCCAAGAGCTGTGTATGAGACCTTAGCCAGCTTTCTCTTAGTGCATGGTTTTTTAAGAGACATAGTAGATAGGACTTTATTCACTAAAATGCATCATGATAAAATTTTATTAGTACAAATTTATGTAGATGACATAATATTTGGGTCTACTGATCCCAAATTATGCAAGAGATTCTCTGATCTAATGCATTCTAAATTTGAGATGAGTAGCATGGGCGAGCTCTCATATTTCCTTGGTATCCAAGTGAAGCAGCTTCCTGATGGCATCTTCATTTCCCAGACTAAATATGCTAAAGAGCTTATCAAGAAGTTTGGGATGGCTGATGCCTCAGCAAAGAAAACACCCATGGCTACAAATGCTGTAATAGACTCTGATGCACAAGGGAAACCTGTGGATCAGAAACTATATAGGGGCATTGTTGGGTCCTGTAAAAAAGAGAAGAACGACTAGAAAAACAGGCCGGAAGATTGAATAATTGAAATTTTTATTATCCAAAAAGATATCATTTACAAAGGTATGGCCTCCCTTTTATAGAATGGAGGAGATAGAGGAGAGTACAAACTAACAATGTGGGACTAAATAAATGTACAAAGACTGGGCGGTTTGACATGTACAGACCGCACAGTCCGCGCAGTTAGACAACAGGCTAACCGCCCGGACAGACCAGAAGAAGATGCCGTAGGAGACCGCAAGACTGCCAGATCGCCAGACCGCCAGATATACAAGTCGCTGGAGACAACCCGCAAGACCGCCGAACCATAGCAGCCACCAACTGGATATTTAGCCTGTCAGCTTCAGACCGCTAGACCGCGCGGTCTCCAGACCGTCATACTCAGACCGCCAGACCGCCTACTTCAACACTCCCCCTCAAGCTGGAGCATAGATATCGATCATGCCCAGCTTGTCACAAATGTGGAAGAATGAAGTAGACACAGGCTTGGTAAAGATATCTGCCAACTCTTTGTCGGAGGTGACGAACGGAGTGCAAATCTGTTTCTTCAAGATCTCTTCCCGGATGAAATGGCAGTCGACTTCAATATGTTTGGTTCTCTCATGGAAGACCGGATTTTTGGATATATATATATAGCGGCCTTGTTGTCACAGAACATAGGAAGAGCATAGTCGTAGACCTCTCCCAGATCAAGCATGAGAGCCCGCAACCATTTTAGTTCGCAAGTGGTGGACGCCATGCTCCGATATTCAGCTTCAGCACTAGACCTTGAAACTACAGACTGCTTCTTGCTCTTCCAGCTCACAAGATTACCTCCAACAAATGTGCAGAAACCAGATGTAGATTTGCGGTCATCTTTATCATCAGCATAGCTAGAATCTGAGTAGGCTTCAACTCTCAAATGACCATTCTTTTGAAAGAGTAGTCCTTTGCCCGGTGCTGCTTTAACATACTCTAATATCTTCAAGGCAGACTGAAGATGACATTCCCTGGGAGCTTGCATGAACTGACTTACCTTGCCAACAGCATAGGCAATGTCAGGTCTGGTCACCGTGAGATAAATGAGTTTACCCACCAGACGTGTATACTTTGTGGCATCAGACATAAGAGGAGAGTCATCTGTCCATGTTTTGTCTTCTCCAGTAGCCATGGGATACCGTGCCGGTTTGGCACCGGTCAATCCTGCATCCCGTAGAAGATCAAGTGCATACTTCCGTTGGGAGAGAACCAGAGAGTCGGGCTTCCGACAGATCTCTATCCCCAAAAAGTATTTCGGGGAGCCCATATCCTTTGTGACAAGATGTTGACGGAGGTGCTTCTTTGTCAAGTCCACCCCAGCTTGATCATCACCGGTAAGAAGAATGTCGTCAACATAAACCGCCAAAACTATAAGGCCCGATGCGGTTTTGCGAATAAACAGGGAATGATCAGCCGTACTTCTTGTAAAGCCAACAACAGCCACAATGCTGCTGAACTTGTCGAACCATGCCCGAGGGCTCTGCTTGAGGCCATAGATAGCCTTCTTTAGCTTGCATACACGGGTCTCCCCCTGAGCAACATACCCCGGAGGTTGCTCCATGTAAACGTCCTCATGAAGATCCTCATAAAGAAAGGCATTCTTGACATCAAGCTGGGAGATAGTCCAATTGCGGTTGACAGCCACAGAGAGAAGAACCCGGATGGTGCTGAGACGAGCAACCGGGGAGAAAGTATCAACGTAGTCAACCCCATAAGTCTGAGTGAAGCCTTTGGCCACCAGTCGGGCTTTGTAGCGGTCCACAGTCCCGTCTGGGCGAAATTTCACAACAAACACCCATCGACATCCAACCACATCAGTACCCACTGGAGGAGAAACAAGGGTCCAGGTGCCCTGTTCAGTAAGAGTAGCGATTTCCTCATCCATGGCAGACTTCCAATGAGGAATAACAAGCGCCTCCTGGTAGGTACGGGGAGTAGTAGTAGCTGAAATAGCTAAAGCAAAATGTCGGCGAGAAGAAGTAAGCCGAGCATAGGACACAACTGCCGCAAGCGGGTGTTGAGTGCATGCCCGCACCCCTTTGTGAAGAGCAATGGGGAGATCCAGGTCGTCGGGGGCTTCAGGGACCGGAGCGTCCGTAGCGGAGAAAGCTGGCCCGGGACTAGAGAGAGACGGCTCCAGAGACGGGGAGGGAGGAGAGGGGAGAGGAATAGACGGAGGAGGGGATGAGGAAGGGGGAGGAGAAACGTGGATAGGCTGAGAGGGAACAGACAGGGAGGGTGATGAGTCAGGAACAGGAGGAAGAAGGGGTGGAGAGGAGAAGTAGGCTGCATTTTCGAAGAAGGTGACATCTGCAGAAACAAACTGTTTGCGCAGAACGGGGTCAAAGCAACAGTAGCCTTTCTGAGTGACCGAGTAGCCCAAAAAGACACATTTGGTGGCACGGGGAGAAAGTTTGTCACGGGTAGCAGACGGGGCATGCACAAAGGCTGTACAGCCAAAGATTCGAAGAGGGAGGGGAAAAGGTTCCTTGCCGAGGTAGAGAATGGAGGAGGGAGTCTTACCCTGAAGAACAGTAGAAGGAATACGATTGATGAGATAACAGGCGAGGAGAACAGCATAGCCCCAATAAGAGCGAGGCACATGCATCTGCATTAGGAGAGTGCGAGCGACATCGAGGAGATGACGGTTTTTACGTTCCGCCACCCCATTCTGCTGGGAGGTGTAAACGCAGGTGGTCTGATGAATAAGACCATGTTGCATACAGAAAGATGAAAAATCATGACTAAGATACTCTTTAGCATTATCAGAGCGAAGACATTTAATAGAGACATGAAACTGAGTTTTAATCATATTATAAAAGCATTCCCAAACAGAGAAGAGTTCAGAGCGATCTCGTAACAGATACACCCAGGTACAACGAGAAAAGTCATCAATAAAAGTTACAAAATACAAACTACCCCGACCAATGGTTAGAGTAGGAGCCGGACCCCATACATCAGAATGGATGAGATCAAACGGGCTAGAGGAACTGCGAGCATGCTTGGGCGGGAAGGAGGAGCGGTGATGTTTGCCAAGTTGGCAGGCGTCACAGTTGAGCGGAGGACTGGTTGGCGGTAAGTGGGGCAGAAGCTGTCGAAGAATGCGAGCAGGAGGATGTCCAAGGCGAAGATGCCATTGAAGCAGATCAGTAGATGAGGAAGTGAAGGAGAACAGAGCGGAAACGTTGTCGAGGAAGTAGAGGCCGCCGCTCTCAGTCCCAGTAGCAATTGTCCGTTGGGTTCTCGGGTCCTGAAAGCAACAAGAAGTAGGAGTGAATACAACAAAGCACTGAAGTTGCTTGCATAAAGTAGTAACAGATAGAAGATTGCAAGGAAACTTCGGGACATAGAGAGTGTCCACCAAGCGCAGCGATGGGGTGACTTGAACCATGCCTGTCCCACGAACCGGGGAAGGAGAACCATCCGCAACAAGGACAGGAGGCAACCGATCATGCGTTTCGAGAAGCGAAAAACACTGAGGATTGCCTGTCATATGATTTGTAGCACCAGAATCAATCAACCATTTACCTTGGATAGCGACATGAGCACTACCTGAGGTCGTCGCCACCGAAGCAGACGACCGAGAGGAGGAGTTCGGGGAGGGCGAAGTATCACCAGATGGGCGCAGATGAGGATGTTTCTGCCAACATCGGTCAATGGTATGACCGGTACGACCATAGTGAGAACAGAGGAACCTGGACAGACCGCGCGCCCCAGAGTGGTTGCGGCCACTATTGCTGCCGCGCTGAGTGTACTGAGCATAAGAGTCCTGCGGAGGAGGGGAGGATAACAGAGGGCGCTGGAGTAGAGAAGTAATGGCGGCTACGCGAGCGGCGGTGGCATCTAAGGTGGGAGACTCAGCTTCACCCAAGATCTGCTGGCGGATGAGATCAAAAGACTCGGGAAGTCGCAGAAGATAACAAACAACCAGGAGTTCCTGGAAGTGTTTGTGTTGCTGAGCCAAGTCCGCAGAGAAGGGGCGATTCTGGAGGATCTCAGCGCCAAGAGCCTGAACTTGCTGATAGGCTGCAGCGGGAGTCATGGATGAACGGGCGAAGAGATCCGCATAAAGAGTATAAATCCGAGAGGTCTGCGTCCCCTTGGAGTAAAGAGCAGCCAGATGAAGCCACGCGGCCTTTACCGTCTCATCATGACGGATGACGGGAAGGCACTCATCAGAGAGGCTATTAGCCAGCCATGTGCGGACAAGCGCATCACTCGCATCCCATTCGTCAAAGAGAGGAGAATTAGGAGGAGGCGGATCATCGGTTAGATGATGACGTTTGCGCTGAGAACGAAGAAGGAAAGTGAAAGAGACGCTCCAATCCGGATAGTTGGAGCCCAGGAGCTTAGAAACAGTGCCCAGATTGCCGGAAGGAGTAGGGATAGAAGGCGGAGCCGGAGTGGCTGCAGGAGTGGTGGCAGTGGAATTGTCAGAGATATCTATAGCAGAAGACCAAAACCGGACGGTTAGGAACCAAGCCGGGCGGTTAAGAGAGAAGGGAAAAGCTGCAGCGGTCACGATGTCAGACACCAGCGGCTAGAGAAGCCACGACCAAGCCGCAGAGCCAAAACAGAGGGTAAGAGGTCGGGCGGTTGGAAGACAGACCGCACGAACGGGAGAGAAAGAGGAATCCGGCAAACAGGCCGGGGCGATAAGAAAGAGAAGAAGGGAGGCTGCGACAAGAACAGATCGCAAGCAGACAAAGAGAAACAGGCCGCGCAGACAGGGCGCAGGCAAACAAGATAGGCCGCGGGAAGAAGAAGCAGGTCATACGGCTAGAAAGGAGCACAGAATCAGGAGCCAGAGATCGACTCCTCTGATACCATGTAAAAAAGAGAAGAACGACTAGAAAAACAGGCCGGAAGATTGAATAATTGAAATTTTTATTATCCAAAAAGATATCATTTACAAAGGTATGGCCTCCCTTTTATAGAATGGAGGAGATAGAGGAGAGTACAAACTAACAATATGGGACTAAATAAATGTACAAAGACTGGGCGGTTTGACATGTACAGACCGCACAGTCTGCGCGGTTAGACAACAGGCTAACCGCCCGAACAGACCAGAAGAAGATGCCGTAGGTGACCGCAAGACTGCCAGACCGCCAGACCGCCAGATATACAAGTCGCTGGAGACAACCCGCAAGACCGCCGAACCATAGCAGCCACCAACTGGATATTTAGCCCGTCAGCTTCAGACCGCTAGACCGCGCGGTCTCCAGACCGTCATACTCAGACCGCCAGACTGCCTACTTCAACAGGTCCCTACTATACCTTACAGCAAGCAGACCTGATATCTTGTTTGTCACATGCCTTTGTGATAGGTTCCAGGTGAACCCTAAAGAATCTCATCTAGTTTTTCTAAAAAGAATTTTTAGATATATAAAGGGTTTTCCTAGTCTAGGTCTCTGGTATCCCACTGAGTCAGAGTTTGAGTTAACTGGATACTCGGATGCTTACTTTGTTGGATGCAGAGTGGATAGAAAGAGTACCTTAGGAACTTGTCAGTTCCTTGGTATGAAATTAATGTCCTGGTTCTGCAAGAAATAATCATCTGTGTCCACATCAACTGCTGAAGCAGAATATATTACAGCTGACAGTTATTATTCCCAAATGCTGTGGATTCAGAACCAACTCCTAAATTATGGGTTCAACTTAAATAATTCAACTCTACTATATAATCATACCAGTGCTTTAGCCATAGCACAAAATCCAGTCCATCATAGTAGGACTAAGCATATAGATATTAGGCATCAATTCATTAGAGAGTGTGTAGATAAAAACAAAATCAAACTTGTCTATATCTACACTGATTTACAAAGAGCTGATATTTTCACCAAACCCCTAGATTAAAGAAATCACTTGTTCTTTGTAAATCAGCTTGGAATGATCAATGGAGAAGACCTAGTTTAGTTTCTGTCTGCACTCGAAGAACTCTTCAAATTTCATCGATCGAAGGTCGACGAACTATGAAAGGTTCTTGAGATTTTCGTCGACCTGAGATCGACGAACTCTCTGTGGTAAGTAATCTTCGTCGACTTGAGATCGACGAACTTACTTCAGAAAACTTTCATCGACCAGAGATCGACGAAATGTCTTCAACCCTTCAGACTGAGATCAACAAACTGTTTAACTCTAAATTATTTCGTCGACCTCAGAACGACGATATTTTTATTTCTCGTGGACCGGATTCTGTCATTTCATATTCCGGAAAACCATATATTTAGGTTTTCTTCGACCTCCGTCCTGCGCTTTTAGTTCCCTTTGCACTTGATCTTTGTTTTCTCTCTTGCAGGTGCATTCATGGCGATTCCAGCAGGCTCTCTTGCGGCAATGAGGTTTGATACCGGATTCGACGTCGATTTTGACTCCTTCCAGCACCTTGATCAAGTTTTCCTCCACATTCTGCAACTGCTGGAAGACCAGTAATTGAAAAATCTACTATCCATTAGAATCAAATTACCCAACACGAAAATAAAAGAATGGGTCTATACTGCGTCTACAACCGAGGACAACACAATGACCGGATCAATAGCGGGTAATGCCATCTCTCTCACTCCTGCTGTACTAACTGAAATCTTTTGATTAGAGAATGGCGAAGAAGAATTAGAACTTGATAATGAGGAATATGATATGATGTTGAGTCTGATTGGTTACTCTGGCGATAACCCAAATAAACTACTGAAGAAAAGCCTATCTGCCGAGTTCAAATTTCTCGCAGATATTGTTGGAAAAATCTTGCTGGGCAAGCACACTGCACACGATTATATAACCAGGCATCAATTTCTGGTTATGTGTGTAGTGGTAAACAAGAGGTTGGTAAACTGGGCACAGATCATCTTTGATCTTGTAAAGAAAAGGAACAGTAAGAAGGAAGTAAACTTTGGAAGGATCATAGGGATCTTCTTGACAGAAAAGGCTGCTGAATCACTGGTCTCCCAGACCACATTCATCAATGCCAGCAAAAGGCTCACATGTGCCTTGTTTGGCAGGTGGGAGAGGACAATCTCAAAGCCCTCTAAGGCTTTATCCTCTGCCACCCAAGCTTCTGAAAGTACAAGGGCTATTTCGGCCACTCCCTACCCTTCTGAAGAGATCCCATCCAACATTCTTCCATCCAACATTACTCCAGCCAGTCCTCAATCTCCAGCTCTCTAATCTTCATCTCTGCCAGCAACACAACACACCCCAGCTTCAACTCATGTTCCAGTATCTACTCCCCTACCTTCATTATCCCCAGTTCCACAATCTCCAACACATATTTCCTCCTCTACACTTTCCCCCCAACAAGATACACCAATGCCAACACCACCTCAATCCCCACTTCCATCTTATCTTGTTGATATCCCCCACATCAACCTCTCCTCATTCCCATCCTTCAACTTATTATCATCTCCACTACATACTCCTTCTCCTCAACATGACTCCCCCTAGACACTCCCATTTCACCTCCACATATCACCCCCTCAGTAACTAAAATCTCCACTCACCCAACTACTGCCCCACCATCCACTTCTCCAACTCTGGATCCATCTCTTGTCACCCCACTCATTATTCTCCTCACACCCCTACTCAAATCCCTTATAGCAGAGGTCATTTCTCCTCTAACTGTCTCCATATCCTCTCTTGCTGCACAGATCTCTGCTCTCACCACTGCTCCCTCTTCATTTGGGGGTCTGGCTTCAGTATCTACTGAAACCAGGCAGGGGGAGATACTTGATGATGAAGAAGCAGCAGTAGCAACAGCAGCACCTACAGTAGTTGAAGCAGAAGCAGGAACAGATATAACAATGATAAATACTCAAGAGATCACTCTGCCAGCAGAAGCAGCAGTAGAAACAACAGTAACAACAGAAGTATCAGAAGCAGGAATAGATATTACAATGTCAGATACTCAAGAGATCACTCTGCCAGAGATTCTGCCAGGAAGGGTTTACTTCATTAAATCCAAAGTGCATCTAGAAGCTTTACTAAGAATATTTGGGTCATACATTTATTTCTGCTCCCCCATTACATCATCTAAAGCAATAGTGTGCTATACCTCTCCTGCTAGCTCAAAGGTGTTAGACACAATAAAAAAAAAGTTTGACAGCTCCTCCAGAAAATGAGTCTGATGATCAGAGATCTAGCCCTCCTAGGCCATCCTATATCATGGATGATAGCCCTCTCCCCAATCTGGATGACATAATAGCTCAAGACTTTGCCATGGAAACTGAAGTAGCTCATGCTGAATTTGTCCCCACTCAAGTCAATAAAGAAATCTCTAAGGATAATATAAGCCAAATTGATGATATATATGACAATCCTCAGTCTGATGATGATGATGATGATTCTGATAAGGATCAAAAGAGGAAGAAAATCTCCAAGAAAAGGAAGGCTCCTCCTCCTCCTGCTCCCAAGCCTGGAAATACAAATGATACTCCCTACTATATTTTACAAAACATAACCCCATACAGAGGGATGCAAGCCTGGATGTGGCTTTCAAAGAATGAACAAAAAGCCAGAAAGAAAAGCAGAAGATACTCTCCTCCCCCAGCTAATAGATATAGAAAGGACCCCCCTCCTCCTCCTCCTCCTCCTGCTGGTGCTTCAGGAACAACTCCTCAAAGTTCAGATGCTCCCTCCAAGTCTAAATCTTTCACAAAAACTTATCAAAGGCAAGGAAGGCCATCTAGATATCAATCACATTGAAGCAGTCAGTAAAGAAGTACTGGTGATACAGAGCAGATAAAGGAAGTAATCCATCAGAAGCAAGAGTTCTCTCCTCCCCAATAACAAGCTGAACAAAGAAGACACTCAGAATCATACAAACCTAAAAGAAAATATAGTGAAGTTGCACCTCCAAAGTCACTATACACTCAGAGTAATGAAAGCTAGAAGGCAACAAACTTTCAAGCACAGTCAACTCAATTCAGGCCTGAATCTCTGCTACCCTCTCAAGATGATCAATCATCTGTCAGTCAGGATGTTGATCCTAATTTCAGGATTGCTAGGCTTCAAGAATTGATTGGTCTGTCATAGATAAAGAAGGCCAGAGAAGAAGGAGAAGATCCATCAAAGTATACAACTATGTCATCATATAGAGAAAAGGAACTGGATAAGCTTCAAGTCAGTAAGAAGGTATTTAATTCTATAGAGTATATGGCTAAACACCCAGAGGCTGTAGTTCCCATAACTTCCACCCAGACTATGATTGGTGCAGCAGATCTATATATATCAAAGAAAGAAGCTGCCAATCCCAACAAGAAAATCATTTTCACTCAGCCTGGGGATAAAAGCAAAGAAGAAAAGCCAAGGGAAAAGAAGCGGTAGAAGTAAAAAACCTGAACTGATGTGATTATGGTATCATTTTTGAAAAACTATGTTTTTATAATACAAAGCTTACTGTGTATAAATATATCTATTGCATGCATTATTTTTCTGCCAGATATATGTCTTCTTACTTTGTTATTTCAATTTTGTTTGAGTCTGTAATTAGTGACCTCACCCAAATAGGGGGAGATTGTTAGATCTCTAGTTGGATTTGGGCTAGGTTCACTAAGTTAGGATATGACCCAACATGTATAGATCAGGGTCATGGTTGTGTCCTAGAGTCTAGGTCAAGTCCTTTGAGTCAACAGTACAAAGGACCAGCCTTCAACACTGTCAGAGACTCAAGACTTAGAGAATTCAAGACTTAAAAGAAATGAGTTCTACGTTCGTCGATCTCCGGTCAACGAAAGTCGAGCTCAGCTAGACGAACTCAGGGACAATTCTTTGAGCTCAGCTCGACGAACTTAGTTCTCAGCTCGACGAACTCTGGACAAAGTAATAACTCCTCTAAGTCAAACCTCAGTCGACGAACTAAGAACATCAGCTAGAAGAACTCTGTTCTCTGGTCGACTAATTCTGGATATGGTGATTCAACACTCAATGCCAGATGACATTACACTCAACGCCAAAATGGTGAGTTAACACTCAAAGGCAGAGGACATCACACTCAACGCTAAAATGATACTTCAACACTCTACATCAGAAAATGTTCTAAGTCCAGACTGCAGACTCAGCTCGACGATCTTGGACCCCAACTGGACTAACTCTGTTCTCAGGGCTCAGCTCGACAATCTTAGATTCAGCTCGACGAACTTGATGCACAGAAGAAGAAAGTTATCAAGCAGCATTCAGAGGTTGACGATCTTGGATCTCGGCTTGACGAACAGCCATTCTCAGCTCGACGAACTGTGGACTCAGGTCGACGAATCCGGTCTTGGCAATTTCCCTCTGTTGTCCTTATTACGTGGCAATAATTCCTGAGTAATTAATTCTCTAATATTCTCTGAATATTACCGTTATACAAGAGCATTAATTATGGTCTTCATCAGAATTGTTGCCTGCCGTTTTTATAAGGGATAGTTGGGGAAACAAATCAATGCCAAAAATATTCCAAGGCCGTCAGCATTAATTACAGAAGGAATTTAAAAATACAAATGGACATTCACGTTGGAAATATTTGTTGCTGTATAGACCTGGGCGGACAGGCGGCTAGGACTGGCGGTCTGGTAGCCGGGCGGTCCGCCCGGCTAATCTGGCGGTTTGGTAGCCGGGCAGTCTGGCGGTCTGGCGGTTTGGTAGCCGGGCGGTCTGCCGGCTAATCTCTGGGATCTCGGTGGTCGGCTGCGTGTTCTCTGGTAGAGACCGGGCGGTTAGTTCCTACTAACCGCACGGTTAGGCGGTCTCCCTGGCGGTTTGGCGGTTAACATTGTAGATGATGTCTTTTGTATTTTAGTCCCACATTGGGTATTTGTATTCTCTCCCATCTCCTCCATTTTATATAAGGGAGGCCATACCTTTGTAATACACACCTTTTTCTGATAATAAAATTTCAGTTATACCCGTTCCGGCTTGTTTCTGTTTCATTTCTTACATGGTATCAGAGGACCCGATCTTGTCCTCCTGATTCTGTTTTCTTCTGTCCGTGCGGCCTCTGCCTCTCTTCGCGGCCTGTCTTTCAGCTCGCGCGAGCTCTCTTCTGTTCGCGCGGCTACCTTCTGTCTCCAGTGGATTCTTCTATCCTCCTCTTCTGTTCGCGCGGTCTGTCTGCTAGCCGCCCGACTTCTCTCCCTCTGTTTGGTTCTGCGGCTTGGTCGTGGCTTCTCTGGCCGCTGGTGTCTGCCATCGTGACCGCTGCAGATCTTTTTCTTCCTGTCCGCGCGATTTCTCTCTGTTCGCGCGAGTTCTCCCTTGTTTAGGCGGCCTCTCTGCCCGCCGCGGTTTGCCCTTTGTTCACGCGGTCTTCTCGCTCTCTCTATCCGTGCGGCTTCTCTTCTTGTGCTTCGCAGCTTGGTCGTGGCATCGCTTGCCGCTGGTCTTCTTGTAACCGCTGCGATCTCTTCTCTTCCCTCTCTGACCGCTGCGGTCTATCTTCTTAACCGCGCGACCTCTCTTCCAGGATGACCACTGATGATGGCTCCACCTCGTCTACTGTCGTTGTTCCACCGCCTCCTCCTCCTCCTCCTGCTTCCGGGAATCTTGGCACCGTCTCCAAGCTATTGGGGCCCAATTATCCCGACTGGAGTGTTTCATTCACTTTCCTTCTCCGCTCTCAGCGCAAGCGTCATCATCTTACCGATGACCCTCCGCCTGCGGACTCTGCCCAGTTTCCTGACTGGGATGCGAATGATGCGCTGGTTCGTACTTGGCTGGCGAACAGCTTGTCTGATGAATGTCTTCCTGTCATCCGTCACGATGAGACGGTCAAACAAGCTTGGAATCACTTGGCCGCTCTCTACTCCAAGGGGGGCCAAACATCTCGCATCTATACCCTTTATGCGGATCTCTTTGCTCGCCAGTCCATGTCCCCTCCTGCAGCTTACCAACAAGTCCAAGCCCTTGGAGCTGAGATTCTACAAAATCGTCCTCTCTCGGCAGATGTGGCCACTCAGCTGAAGCACTTCCAGGAACTCCTAGTGGTCTGTTACCTTCTGCGGCTTCCGGACTCATACGATATGATCCGGCAGCAAATTCTTGGAGAGGCTGAGTCTCCTACCCTGGATGCTACTGCTGCCCGCATTGCCGCTGTTACCTCTCTGCTCCAACGCCCCGTGCTTGCCGCTCCTCCGGCTCCGGATGCCTATGCCCACCAGGCTCATCGTGGTGGATTTAGTGGTCGTGGTACTCACTCTGGCGGGCGTGGCCCTTCTCGCTACCTCTGTACTCATTGTGGCCGCCCAGGACACTTGGTTGACCGCTGCTGGACAAAGCATCCGCATCTTCGTCCCGCTGGTGATACTCCTCCTTCCAAGCCATCTGCCTCCGTGGCCACGACTTCAGGTAGTGCCCACGTGGTTACCCAAGGTAAATGGCTAATCGACTCTGGCGCCACTAATCATATGACGGGCAATCCTCAGTGCTTTTCTCTCCTAGAAACACATGATCGGTTGCCCCCTGTTCTCGTTGCGGATGGTTCTCCCTCTCCGGTGCATGGAACGGGCATGGTTCAAGTTACTCCGTCCCTTCGCCTGGCGGATACTCTTTATGTGCCCAAGTTTCCGTGCAATTTATTGTCGGTTACTTCTCTTTGCAAGCAACTTCAGTGTTCGGTAACATTTACTCCTTCTTCTTGTTCGTTTCAGGACCCGGACTCCAAGCGGACGTTTGCTACTGGGACTGAGAGGGGCGGTCTCTACTTCCTTGATGATGTATCTGCTCTTACCGTCTTCTCTCCCGCTTCTACAGATCTTCTTCAGTGGCACCTTCGCCTGGGGCATCCTCCCTCGCGTCTCATCCACCAGCTGTTTCCTCACCTCCCTCAGCAGGACTCTCCTCTCAACTGTGATGCCTGTCAACTGGGCAAGCATCATCGTTCCCCCTTTCCTCCTAAGCAAGGTCGTGGCTCATCCAAGCCCTTCGACCTTATTCACTCGGATGTTTGGGGACCTTCCCCTACCCTCACCATCGGGCGTGGAAGTTCCTATTTTGTAACCTTTATTGATGATTATTCTCGCTGTACGTGGGTGTATCTATTAAAGGATCGCTCCGAACTCTTTTCTGTATGGACTTCATTTTATTATATGATTAGAAATCAATTTGATGTCTCTGTCAAAATTTTTCGCTCTGATAATGCAAAAGAGTATCTGAGTAGTGATTTCGCTTCTTTCTGTACGCAACATGGCATCATTCATCAAACTAGCTGCGTCTATACCTCCCAGCAAAATGGGGTGGCGGAACGTAAAAACCGTCACCTCCTCGATGTCGCTCGCACTCTCATGACGCAGATGCAGGTTCCACGTAGCTATTGGGGCTACGCGGTCCTCATCTCCTGCTACCTCATCAATCGCATTCCCTCTACCGTCCTCAAAGGCAAAACCCCTTTTTCCATCCTCTATCCCTCCAAGGACCCCTTTCCCTTACCACTCCGCATTTTTGGGTGCACTGCCTTTGTTCATAGCCCTGCCGCAACTCGCGACAAATTGTCCCCTCGTGCTACAAAGTGTATCTTTTTGGGTTACTCCACAACTCAAAAAGGTTACTGCTGCTTTGACCCTGTTCATCGCAAGCAGTTCGTATCGGCGGATGTGACATTCTTTGAGAATGCCGCCTACTTCTCTTCTGCTCTCCCACAGGTCGATGGATCGAACCTCCCTCTTTCTCCTACCGACTCGACCTCTCCACCCATTCTCTCCACCATATCCACTCCTCTTGAGATTCCTCCATCACCACCTCCTCCAGCCGCTCCTTCCCTTGATCATGCTCCTTCTCCCTCGTCCCCTCGGCCGTCTCTCTCTTCTCCCGGGCCAGCTATCTCCGCCACGGATGCACCGGCGACTGAGGCAATCGAGGACCTGGAGCTGCCCATTGCGCTTCGCAAAGGGGTTCGGACGTGCACCCAGCACTCGCTGGCCGCTGTTATTTCTTATGATCGGCTAACACCTTCTCGCAGGGACTTCGCCCTAGCCATCTCCGCGACTACCACACCTCGCACCTACCAGGAAGCTCTTGATATTCCTCACTGGAAGGCTGCCATGGATGACGAGATTGCTACTCTCTCTGACCGGGGCACTTGGACCCTTGTGCCTCCTCCCTTTGGCACGGATGTGGTTGGTTGTCGCTGGGTGTTTGTTGTCAAGTTTCGTCCTGATGGCAGTGTGGACCGGTACAAAGCCCGTCTTGTTGCAAAAGGGTTTACTCAGACCTATGGTGTTGATTACTTCGACACGTTCTCGCCAGTTGCTCGCCTCAGCACCATTCGGGTCCTTTTATCGGTGGCGGTCAACAAGGATTGGCCTATTTCGCAGTTGGACGTCAAGAATGCCTTCCTTTATGGTGACCTTCACGAGGACGTCTACATGGAGCAACCTCCTGGGTATGTTGCTCAGGGGGAGACTCACGTATGCCGGTTGAAGAAGGCCATCTATGGCCTAAAGCAAAGTCCCAGGGCGTGGTTCGATAAGTTCAGTAGCATCGTTGGGGCTATCGGTTTCACCAGGAGTTCAGCTGATCACTCCTTGTTCATTCGCAAGACATCTTCGGGTCTGGTTGTGCTAGCTGTTTACGTGGACGATATTCTTCTTACTGGCGACGATCAAGCTGGTGTAGCCTTGACGAAGGTCCATCTCCGCCAACACCTAGTCACGAAGGATATGGGCTCTCCAAAATACTTCTTGGGAATTGAAATCTCTCGGAAACTGGGTTCCTTGGTTCTCTCCCAACGGAAGTATGCTCTTGATTTGTTGAAAGAGGCAGGGTTGACGGGTGCTAAACCTGCCCGGTGTCCCATGGCTCCTGGAGAAGACAAGACATGGACAGACGAATCACCTCCTCTATTGGATACTACGAGGTATCGGCGTCTTGTTGGCAAACTCATCTACCTTACGGTGACCAGACCAGACATCTCCTATGCAGTGGGAAAGGTCAGCCAGTTTATGCAGTCGCCTAGGGAATGTCATCTTCAATCTGCTCTAAGGATATTGGAGTATGTGAAGTCCGCACCTGGGAAAGGTCTTCTCTTTCAGAAAAACGGTCATCTAAGAGTCGAAGCGTACTCCGACGCTAGCTATGCGGACGACAAAGGAGATCGCAAGTCGACTTCCGGATTTTGCACGTTTGTTGGAGGAAACTTGGTTAGCTGGAAGAGCGAGAAGCAGTCAGTCGTCTCCAGGTCTAGTGCGGAAGCAGAATATCGTAGCATGGCATCAACCACGTGTGAGTTAAAATGGTTGCGGGCTCTCATGCTGGATCTAGGAGAGGTCTATAACTATCCTCTTCCCATGTTCTGCGACAACAAGGCTGCAATCTACATTTCCAAAAATCCGGTATTCCATGAGCGAACAAAGCACATAGAGGTTGATTGTCACTTCATTCGAGAAGAAGTGTTGAAGAACCAGATTTGCACTCCGTTTGTTACCTCGGAGAAAGAGCTGGCAGATATATTCACAAAACCTGTGTCCGCCTCTTTCTTCCACATTTGCAGCAAGCTAGGCATGATTGACATCTATGCTCCAGCTTGAGGGGGAGTGTTGCTGTATAGACCTGGGCGGACAGGCGGCTAGGACTGGCGGTCTGGTAGCCGGGCGGTCCGCCCGGCTAATCTGGCGGTTTGGTAGCCGGGCAGTCTGGCGGTCTGGCGGTTTGGTAGCCGGGCGGTCTGCCGGCTAATCTCTGGGATCTCGGTGGTCGGCTGCGTGTTCTCTGGTAGAGACCGGGCGGTTAGTTCCTACTAACCGCACGGTTAGGCGGTCTCCCTGGCGGTTTGGCGGTTAACATTGTAGATGATGTCTTTTGTATTTTAGTCCCACATTGGGTATTTGTATTCTCTCCCATCTCCTCCATTCTATATAAGGGAGGCCATACCTTTGTAATACACACCTTTTTCTGATAATAAAATTTCAGTTATACCCGTTCCGGCTTGTTTCTGTTTCATTTCTTACAATATTAAAATAGAGATTATTATTTTCTGTATAGGGAATTACATACAGACAACATTCTTCTGTGAGATATTCAGAATTTCTTGAGATTGAAAATCGATTAGTCAAGAATCAACAGCGACTAGATAAGAAGAAGAACAATTCTGAAGAAGAAGAACAATCATCAAAATCAAGTGTCTTCTTCTCAGGAACTCTTTGAAGGACAACAATACTGCATCTGTCAAAATAGTTCCTGAAGTTCTTCTTGTCAAAACTGAAAGCTTGAAGGCCTATCACCCTGCACCAAAGCTTCCTTCATCCTGAACAAGCAAAATCTCAGGGGGAGATTTTGCTACCATCAAATCCACAAGTCTTCTCAGTTGTTTAAATTGAGAAAGAGAAGACACAATCATTCTCTCACCAACCACTGTAAAAAGGGTTGTCATCTCCCTTCAAAATGGATTCTTAGTTGCAAGTCTCCTGATCAAAAGACTTGAGGTTTGGTTGTTGAGCACCTGATCAAAAGCTCATTGGTGTTAGACACCTGATCAAAACTCTGAGTGGATTCCTACCAGGGTGGTAGAAGAGTGGACGTACCAAGATTGGAGAACCACTATAAATTCTTGTGTCGTCTTGTTGCCCCTTTTTCTTTTTGTTCTTGCTGTGGCTGTTGTAGTTAGGTCTTGCTGTGTTATTTAGTTTTTCCTGTGCTTTCATTTATTACTCTGTGATACAATACCTAAGTTTAGGAGTACTTCTTATAGTTCAGAGAAAAGTTTTAAATATACCCACATACTCTATTCACCCCCCCCCCCCTCTAGAGTATATCATATCCAACCCTTACTTTCACCCTGTGATGAAGGAGATATCCTTGATGTCGGGGGGTGCATCCTTATCTGATGATAACCTGAAAAAGCATCTAGGAAACTCATTATAGGGAAACCGACGGCTGAGTCGACCAATGCGTCGATCCGAGGTAAGGGGTAATAATCCTTGGGGCATGATTTATTAAGTAAAGAAAAATCAATACACATTCTCCACCGGCCGTCCCCTTTTTTTAACCATAACAATGTTGGAGACCCAGCCAGGGTATTAGATCTCGGTTACAAAACAGGCCTTGAGGAGCTTGGCCACCTCCTCCTTAATTGGCTCGGCCAACTTGTCCTCTGTGGACCTCTTCTTCTGCTGGATGGGGCAAGCCTCTGGATCCAGGTTGACGCGATGGAAGGCCACATACGCATCGATTCCTGGCATCTCCGTGGCACTCCCGGCAAAGACGTCCACATTTTTCTGGATGCACTCCAGCATCCTGCCCTGAGCCTCCAGGGTCAGCCCCCCCCACTGACGCGGACCTTCTCCACCCTGCCTCCGAGGGTGAGAACCTCCATCTCCACCACCTCTTCCGCTGCCTGCAGATGAGATTTCTCCCCCCACTCTTCAGCATCCCCCCTCCGGGGGTGAAGACCTCTTCCTCGGCTTCTTCCAAGGCCATCACCTCGGTCGGCTCCTGGACCTCACCTCCATCTCCTGAGGGTGGGTCACATCCACCTCCATCCTGAGGGTGGGTCACCTCCACCTCCATCTCCTCTTGGCCAGCCTCCTGCTCTGCCTCCTCCATCCTTTGCCCCATCTCCTCGGCACCCCCTTGCCAAGAGATGGAGTTTATGGCAGTGACGTAGAACTCCCTTGCTATCTTGGGGTCTCCGCGGACCCAGACCTGGACCCCATCGATGTTGAACTTCAAGCATTGGTGGAAGGATGAGGGGACACAACGAAAGGCGCTGATGAGGGGCCTCCCGAATATGGCGGGGTAGCTGCTGGGGGAATCCACAATAACGAACTTGCAGGTGCGGTACTACCCCCCCCCCCCTAGTGTAATATGGAGTCGCACCCCTCTTTCTACCTCCTTCCTCTCCCCCGAGAACCCAAACAAGGGTCCGTCTGAGGCAAGCACCCTCTTCGCCTCCACCTTCATCGTGTCGAACTCCTTGAAAATGACGTTGACCGAGCTTCCAATTTCGACGAGGATCCGGGCGATGGTAAAATTCTCGATGGCAATATGTATGACCAGCGCATCTCAAAACAGATCCTCGTAATCAGGCATATCCTTACTTGAGAAGGTGATATTCTCCTCCTGGGGTGGGGTCTGGGACATAGAGGCGATGCTCCTTCGATACATGGTATGGAGGCTCGCCTTGTGGGAAGCCTCGACACCTGCCCCTCCATGGATCATCCTGATCCTTCCCCGGGTCCCCACATCCACCCGGTCCTCGCACCGGTCCTACTCTGGGCATGGCATGACCTCTTCGATCCGTACATCCTGACGCTCCTGCTACCGTTGTTGCTCCCTGTTTCCTCGCAATTCGAGGAACTCCAGGCACGTGGTCGTGGTGTGCCCTTCCTCCTGGTGGAAGTCGCAATAGGGCAGCTCCACCTAGACTTCCCTTCTCCTTATCCTTGTCGCCCTCCTTCTCTCCCCCATGGATATTGCCATAGCCTGCTCCTTATCGGTAAGAGGCGGTCTCTGGGCCTGCCATCCTCCCGGAGGATAGAACTGGTCTTGGCCTCTCTGGCGATGGTCCCCTCCATGGAACCCTCTTCTTGCCCCTTGATCTTGCCATTCTGGCCTCCACCCTAGCCGGTGATTCGGCTCCTGACGCCCCCACCTGGGCTATTGCTACTACTACTGCTCCCTCTGTCGGGGTTCAGTTCTCCTTTCCTCCTGACCTCTGCCCCCTCTGGGCCTCTCCTCCTCTATAGCCCGCCTGGCTAGCCTCTGGGCAAACTCCGAGTTCGAAGCCTCCCCGTCGACTTCTCTCGCCGCCCTCTCCATCAACTCCTCATAGGAGAGGGACGGGATCCTCTTCAACTCCATCCAGAAGAAACCCTGTTACAGCCCCAAGTTGAAGACCATCATCAGAGTGTGCCCCGACATCTCCTGAACCTGGGTAACCTTCTCCTGGAAGCGATCGACGTAGCTCCCCAGGGTCTCATTCACCCCCTGCTTGATGCGGAACATGAACCACCGGTGTAGGTCCTCAAAGCAGTAGATGGAACTGGCCGGCAGCTGGTGGAACCACTCCCTTGCCTTCTCCTTCAGGGATGTCAAAGTGTCTACACTTAAAGCCATCTGACATCTGTCGAATCGAGACCACATCCTCAAACCATTGGACGTGCTGGACCGAGTCCCCCTTCCCGGTGTAGTAGGATATCTTGGGCTCCCTGAACCCATCCAGGACTGGTGTAGAGGAGACCAACTCGCTGAAGGGACTATCTCCGCCCGCCAGGCGAGCTGGAGGGTCTCACGCCCCCAACTCGCCGAACCTGTCATCGTTCCCCGAACCTGGGAAGAGCACTCACCCGGGAGCTCAGCACCTCGACCTTCCTCAGAGACCTCCTTCCAGACTCTCCTTGCGGGTGCAACCTCGCCGAGTGCTGGATCTGCGAGGACCGGAATCGTCGGAGTCGAGCTCTCGGCACGCACGCCGAGCGCGAATCGGACCATGCCGAGCACCTCTTGCCTAAAATCCTCGAGCATCCCCAGGGTGGCGAGAGGGGGAGGGGGTGGCGAGTCGGTCCTGTCCAATCCTTGCCCTTCTCCTCTAGTCATTGAGATCAGTGAAGGTTTTCTGTGCTGACCACTCTCCACGCTCACCGCACCAAAATGTTGAAACCGAAAATCGGTCTCTTGTGGAGTTAACCCTTGGGGAAGGGGTGGTCGCACACCTACTTCGCTCCTACAAGAAAAACAACAAGGAAAAGAGAGCAAAGGACTAGTCCAAGGGCCCGGCGCGGAGGTCCCACCACACACCTTGAAGATCACTGAGCGCTTCCCCTCTTTAGCAAAATGTCGGGCTAAAGTACCTCAGAAGGCACTAGAAGACTGCGAGACAAGTAAGCATGCCCTCTGAGGTACCCCTTGGGTCCTATTTATAGATTTCTAAAAATGGCCTACAAATAACTAACCTCTGTCGGCCTGAAATTACTGAAACCCCCTTGGACTGGTCTGCCAAAAGCCAAACTACGATGTTCTGAATAACTATGTGCAACCCACCCGGGTCTGCCAACAGCGAGACTCCGTTGTTCCAACCAGCTATTGGCAGGCTAGCGGGGGAAAAATGGTAAAACATCCTCACGGACTACTAGGCGAGTAGCCCTCAACAATCTCTGATCGGCAAGGGCAGCGAGTGCTCGACGAGGTTTGCACTCGTCGCTTCCGCTCGGCCTTTGGCGAGTACGGGCCCGGCTGGCCCTACCCGTCCGCTACTTGCCAAATGCGGGGGGGGAGCAAAAGAACAAAGGGCATTGAGTGGAGAAGCGTCACTCAACGCCAAGGCTAGGATGGCGCTGAGGGCGTTGAGTGGATAGGCATCACTCAATGCCAAGGCATGGTCTCGGCCTGCCCTAACCGCATATCGCGAGTTTGCTGAAAGGTCATAACTCGATGAATGGGGCTTGGCGAGTACAAGCTCGCCCATCAATTTGGCGAGTATAAGCTCGCCCCTCAAAAACATCCCACCCCGCCTGTGCGAGTCGGAGCTACTGCCGAGCTCTTTAGGGCCAGTCTAAGCTAGCCGATGAGCAAACTTGCCCCACTCGACACCGCAGCTAAAGGCGTTGAGTGAGCTTGCCTCACATGACGCCAAGGTAGAATGCGTTGAGGGAGCTTGCCTTACTCGACGCCAAGACAGAAGGCGTTGAGTGAGCTCGCCTCACTCGACACCACGGTAGAAGGCGTTGAGGGAGCTCGCCTCACTCGATGCCAAGACAGGAGGCATTGAGTGAGCTCGCCTCACTAGACGCCACGACAGAAGGCATTGAGCGAGCTCACCTCACTCAACGCCATGGCAGAAGGCATTGAGCGAGCTTGCCTCACTCAACGCCACGGGCCTGGCTCGCCTGGGTCTTGGGCTGGGCTTGGCCAGTCTGGCTCATGCCGACCCCACTCGCCGGATACGGGGTTGTAAATCAGGGGAGATGGGATTAAAGTCCATTTAGGAGGACTTAATACCTTACTTATGTTTTAAATTTTAGAACCGTTATCTGCTTACATTCAAGCATCTAGAGTTGGGTACACTGAAGTATTCCAGATGCTATCTGATGAAAGTTAGAGATGAATAGTTGTAAGTCATTCCAAACTTGATGACTTATGCAATTATTTCATTTGAAGGTTGAATTGGGTATCATTCCAGAAAGGAATACTGAAGTTGCTGATATGAGTCCTGATGTTATGATTATTAATTATATCATTCCAAACTTGATGATATGATGGTCACAGCTTGTTGTATAATTCCAAACTTTATGATATAACACAATTGTGAAATGGTGAATAATAATCTTAATAATCGATGGAACATGGTTTGATTCTATGACATCAATTTTCTAATTTTGTGTAAATTAGATAGAGATGCAGATATGAGATTCTTTCTTCCTTGTTAGAGTATTACGTTCTTTTACTGCTAGAAATAATCACTTTACTTTTGATTGACAAATGTTAGAATTCATAGAGATTTGTCTCATCACATTCTTATTGTGTTTGTTTGCAGATCACATGGAGATTGGAGGAGAGAAAGTTGATTTCGACCCAGATGAAAATGATCTATTATTTGCATAGATCAATTTTAAGTTTTGAGTTTTATTTCAGATTTCCTATTGCTATGTTTGGGACTGTGTTTGAGTTTAGTCTTTTATAATCTAAAATTCATATTTATGGTTTTCTGAAAAACTTCTTTTTTTGATCGTTATTAACTATTATTTAAGTAACATGTACTGTATTAACACCTATTTACAATATAGGAGGAGATTGTTGAGGTATATTGAAATAGGCATGTCGGGTGCTTAACGGGTTACGGTTAGGATCCAATAGGAGTCCAATAACCCGTAGTCAGGTATTTAGGGTTTGCCTATAAATACCCATACTAGGGGCAACGAGTAGGCCATTCCAAACTAGACAGTCACGCGGATGCTTCGAGCACTCTAACAGAAAGGAGGAAGGGCGGTTCTCTGGCGGCGTTGGTCCTCCCTTGAAGATCACCAGCGTTGGTCCTCTTCCCATAAAGATCGCCGACATTGGTCCTCCTCCCGTGAAAATCAGCCCGCCGCCTTCTCCGCCTCCACCCGCGTTCTGGAATCCAATTTCTGGTGATATAAGTGCTAAGTTCATTTTATTATTATTATGATTATATAATAATAATAATAATAATAATATAGTATTATTATATTTTGATTATGATACCAGATTAGTTTTATTATTATTAATAGGATTATCATTATTAATAAATTAAATTTATAATAAATATTAATTATTATTGCGGACTAACTCAACGTCCCGGTCGGACCGGAATACCGTGGACCGGCTTAGCTCTCAGAACGGTCGAGCACACACACAATCAAAATTAGTAGGTTGATTGTATACAAGCAGTTTTAACATGGAAAATCCCCACAACTGGGTAAAAAATCACGTGACCGGATCTATGTCGGTCAAAGACCTTTATTCCCTGGCGATTACAACTTGTTTGTGAAGTCGAGGGTGACAGGACACCTCTCGTTACAATTTCGGGGTGAGAGAACGCTTGACACACGGCGGACGACAGGCCGTCATGCCGGGAGTTGTTACAAATTGCGCTTTGTGCTGGTAGTCTTCGGATAGCAACTTGTTGATTCTGGATGGGGGCGGAGCACCTGGACTTGCAGTTGCAGGGGCCTCTTGGAACTTGAAAGATTTGGCTTCATCGGATGGCTTTGACTGAACCCGCTTGTGGCTCGGGTGCGACTCGGGTGTGGCTCAGATGCTGCTCGTAGGAGGAATTCGGCAGAGCTTCAACCTGATGAAGAAGAAGACTCGGAAGAGAAAGGTGAGAAATGAGGAGACCTGAGGCTCCTTTTATAAGCTCCGGGTGATGGTTATGGTGGTTACGCGGATATCCGCACACTATAACCACCATCATAATTGCATTTAGTATAGTTTTAATGCGTGTATTCCGCTACTTGGAGACCACTTAAATAAACTATATAAAATATTAATTAAATCCTCCCCTACTAACCCGACGGTTAGTGGGTGGTTATGCATAAATTGGACGGTCGGGAATGTTTCCGGATGATCGGACGGCGGGAGAGGGGCTCCGTTGGCGGTCGACAAACTTGCCGCGGAGTTTGCCAGTGAGGGGAGGACCGCCGACGGCGGCCGGGATGAAGCGGCCGCTCCCCTTGGTCATGCGTCGGTGGCCAAAGAAGGGGGTGGCTGGGGTGGCTGCCTCCTTGGCCGCGTGGGAGGCCGAGGAGGGGGATGGCTCGGGAGGCCATCCCCTGGGCCGCGCCGGCAGCCGAGGAAGGGGCGGCGTGGGCGGCCGCCCTATTGGACGCGCTGGCGGTTGAGGAAGGTGGCAGCCCGGGAGGCAGGCCCCTGGGCCGCGTCGGCGGCCGAGGATATGGGCGGCCCCGGTGGCCGAGGAAGGGGCGGCTCGGGCGGCCGTCCCCTTGGCCTCACCGGCGGCCGAGGAAGGGGGCGGACCGGGTGGCCACCCCCTTGGCCGTACCGGCGGCCGAGCAAGGTACAGCCCGGGCAACTGCATCCTCAGCCGTGGCCTGGGCCATGGAGAGAGAGGGCGGGCGGCTGGCGTACAGGAGGGGGTCGGCCGCCGGCCGCCGGTGAGGTGGAGCTCGCGGCGGTTTGCCCATTACGCATAATGGGATCGGTGCGTGGGGGATCGGGCGCGGTGATCGTGCACGCGGTCAATCCCATGATCCCACTTCTTTTGAGGAGGAGATCATGGGTGTCTAGTTCTGTGTACACCCAATTTTTATAAAATGAGGGTCATCCTCAACAATTATAATCAATTTTAATTAGTGTAATTGTAATTTATTTGATAATTAAATATAACACAAACGTCATCGCTGTTTTACCAAACTGTTTATCCATTCTGAACATCTATGTCATCACTGTTTTACCAAACAGTTTCTCCATTCCGACCAGCTTAGTTCCCACAGCTCCATTCCCACAGCTTTTTTTACCTACACCGCCGCCGAAACAAACTGACCCTATATATGAGTAAAAAAACTTTTTATGGAACATCTAACTTTCCAATTTGACCTATTTTATAAAAACTTTATACACCTTCTTGTGATGGGAGTTTTTACATTATTTTTTTTGCGGACTAACTCGACGTCCCGATCGGGCCGGAATTCTTGGACCGTCTTACCTCTATGAACGGTCGAGCGCGCACACAGTCAAAAGAGTTTGTTGATTGTACACAAGCAGTTTTAACGTAGAAAAGCCTCTCAACTGGGTACAAAACCACGTGACTGGATCTGTGCTGGTCAAAATCCACTATTTTCTGGAGGTTACAGTTGGTTGGTGAAGTCGTGGGTGACATGCCACCTCTCGTTACAATTGTGGGGTGAGAAAACACTATGCACGCGGCAGACGACAGGCCATCGCGTCGGGAGTTGTTACAGATTGTGCTTCGCGCTAGTGGTCTTTGGATAGCGACTTGCTAATTCTTGATGGGAGGCACAACACTTGGTCTTGCAGTTGTTGGAGCCGCTTGGAACTTAGACGATTTGGCTTTGCCGGGTGATTGTGACTTGACCCGCTTGTGGCTCAGGTGTGGCTTGAGTGCGGCTCAGAGGCGGCTCATAGAAGGAAATTGGCAAAGCTTCAGCCTGAGGAAGAAGAAGACTCCAAAGAGAAAGATGAGAAATGAGGAGGCATGTGGCTCCTTTTATAAACTCCGGGAGGTGGTTACGGTGGTTATGAGGCTATCCGGACACCGCAACCACCTTCATAAATATTTTTACTATGGTTTTAATGTGCGTATCTCGCTATTTGGAGACCATCATAAATAAATAATAAAATATTAATTAAATTCCCCCCACACACACTAACCCGGTGATTAGTGGGTGGTTATGCGTGGATCGGACGACTGAGGACGCTCCCCCTTGATCGTACGATGGGAGCGGGTCTCCACAGACGGCCGGCAAACTTGTCGCCGAGTTCGTTGGCGAGGGGAAGACTACCGCCGGCGAAGGAGGGGCGGCCGGATTTTCCGCCCCTTGGCCGCAAGGCGGCGAACGAAAGGGGGCGGCCGGGTTGGCCGCCCCTTGGTCATAACGCGGCGGCCAAAAGGGGGCAGCCGGCTTGGCCGCCCCTCATCACAAGGCGGCGGCTAAGAAGGGGCGGTCGGCCTGGCCGCCCCCCGGCCGCAAGGCGGCCGCCCCTCGGCCGCAAGGCGGCAGCGCCGGAGGGGTGGCCGGCCTTGCCGCCCCTCGGCCGCAAGGCGGCGGCCCCGGAGGGGCGGCCGGCCTGGCCGCCCCTCGGCCACAAGGCGGCGACCAAGGATTGGGGCGGCCGACTTGGCCGCCCCTCGGCCGCAAGGCGTCGGTCGCGGAGGGGTGGCCGACTTGGCCGTCCCTTAGCCGCAAGGCGGCGGCCAAGGAGTGGTTGCTGGTTTGGCCGCCCCTTAGCCGCATGGCTGCGGCTTGGGTTGGGCGGCCGACGGTCGGTGTCCGACGGCCCAGCGAAGCGACGTCCGCGGCAGTTCCTTCGATGCGCGTAATGGGATCGGTGTGCGGGGGGATCGGGCGCGGTGATCGCGCATGCAGTCAATCCCATGATCCAACTTCTCTTGAGGTGGGGATCATGGGTGGGTGGTAACGTGCACACCTAATTCCTATAAAACGGGGGTCATCCCCAACAATTGCCCCCCAGATCCTTGTTGCACAAGATCGCTACGGACGAAGAGAAATAAGGATCTTCCTCTGCTCCTTTATTTTTTTTAATGGCGGAGACGGTGGCCAATGGTGACGGACTTGCGTCGACGAGTGGTTGCGCCCTGCAAACTCGGGTAAGAAATGTTTGCATATATTACAGTATAGGAGAAGCGATGAATGAGTCTAGAGGAGGAAGTTTTTGCTCCCGTAGTCGCGACGGCGTGCGTGGGTGCGTGCTCTTGATATCGCATGGGCGTGTGTGGTCTCATTCGCGCGTGATATGTGAAAGATAGTGCGCGGGCGTACTCACGAAGGTGTGCCCTGGTGCGCCCGCATGGGCGATCGTGTGAGCGTTTGCGTGGGCACACTCCTGTGCGCGCGGGCGTGCGGCGCGCGAGGCCCGTCGCGCGCGCTGGCCTGATTACGCGGGCCTGGCTGCGCGCGGGCATGCGCGCGCTGGCGCGGGCCTGGCGCGCACCTGGCCATGCGCGGGCCTAACTGCACGCACCTGGACATGCAGGGGTATGCGCGCGATGGCGTGCGCCTGGCCGCAAGTGGGCCTAACCACGCTTGCGTCGGGCTACGTGTGCGGGCATGTGGCTGGCTACGCGCATGGCTGGTCGTGCGTGCTTGCATGGGTTTGTGCACGTGTCGGGGCACATGTGAGTGTTTGGGGGTGTCGTGGATATTTCGGATTGGTTGGGTGACATGCCTTTTTGTACATGACGAGAGTGGATGTTCTCTAATTAGACTTTTTAGTCTAAACTTATTTTTTATTTTTGTGACAGGGCTCGAGGCGTACTGCTAGGACGATGCGCCTTCGCTCCTCCTTTACCGAGGATTAGGTTGCGATTTTGAGGAAGAGGTTTGGATTGCCTTGCGTCCTTGAAGTGAGGATGCCACATGCCGAGGAAAGGGTTCAAAATCCTCCTCGTGGCTGGATGACGATCTGCGAGACTACCTTGAGTTCAGGATAACGATTTCCTCCAGCAAGGAAGTGATTGAAATTCTGAAGTTCTGTGGCGTGTCAATTTCCCATTTTACTCCCTTGGGAGTGGTACGCCTTATGGGGTTGGTTGTCTTCTTTTGCGAGCATGGCGGGAAACTTTCTTTGGATTGTTCCGGGACTGGTGCGATGTTCGTTCTGATGGTGGCGAGCAGGTGGAGATTTGCAGCAATAAGAGTTGGCTTGATTTCGAGATTCGGACGGACCACCTCCACGAAAGTACTTTGTTTGGTTATGTCAGGAATTCTTGGGTTTTGTAGGAGCTATGGAACGTGTTTCCTGACCGATGTCATCGCCAAAAGGGAAAGGAGCGGGATTTCTCTCCAGTACTTGGATTTTCGGAGCCTCGTGAGTTGGTGAACCGTCTGTTCTACAGTTCTTCGTTTGTGGAAGAGAAATGCTTATTGTGGTGTGACATTTCTTCATTCTCTGGGCAGACTGTTGAGATGTCTTCGGGTTGCAGCCGGAAATGGAAGGTCGTTGTAATTTCTCGAGGTAGCGGTAGCTCAGCGCCTTGTTTGTCTTCTCCGAGTGATGACCTTCCTTCTGGAGACCGTGGCGGTTCGCCTCCCGAGGTACAGGTCCTTGGCTTGTCTACCCCCCAGTCTTTGCCCGCGGAGGCAGTCTCTCTGAGTCTATCTTCTTCTTTGAAGGCGATGAATGAAGTGGTAAATGAGCTTGATTGTTTTTGGCTCTTCTTTATTGTTGTATTGTGCTAACCTTTCTTCACCCTTCTTTTCTAGTTGTTTGAGGCCCAGGTTCAAATTTCCGTTACCTGGAATGATCATTATGTGAGCTTGAAGGATGGATATCTGGCCCTTTAGGATAAGTTTCTAGCCACGGCGGGTTCCCTTATCACCTTGAAGGATGGTCATGACCGGGATGTTTACCGATTTTGCCGGATTGGATCGAAGCTGAAGGCAGAGTTGGAGGAGACTCTGGCTTCCCTAGAGGTGGAGAAGTATCTGGTGGAGAGGACTACACAATTGTTGAAGCACGCTCAAGAGGAGACTTCTCGTTTGGAGGCGGAGTTTGGTGCAGTGAAGGCCCAAGTAGAGGTGTTGTCTTCTAATAGCCGAGTGTAGGAGTTGAAGGTTGCTGTCCTTGCGGAGTATATGGATTCTTTGGATTACATACAGGATCGGTGCTTGATCAGAAAGGAAGTTTGCGAGGAGATATGGAGCAAGGAGGTGGAGCCTCAGATGGAAGACATTTGAGAGTTGGCCCTCAGGCGTGGAGTCTCGAAGGCTTTTTGCTTTGTTGGCGGGAGCTTGGGATGTGATGTGTCCGGCCTTAGCTTTGATGATATCTCTGGTGACGAGAGATCTGTTTTTGATGCACCCGACATATAGCGGCGTTGTTTTCTTGTATTAGTGTGTGTGTGTGTGTTTTAATTTTTTGTTTTTTCAGTAGCTCGTTGTTGTTGTTTGACGATTATTGACTAGCGCATTTGCGCATGTATTTGTATGTTGTTGTAATGATGATTGTGTCCTTTTTATTGCCTGAGCACTGTTTGGCTTGTAGTGTTGCTTTGTGGGGGGCTATAATTGTGCTTGTAGTTGGTTAGTAACCTAGTTTACACGAGGATCGCTCGCAGCTTAATTCACACGAGGATGGCTCGCGGCTTAGTTCGCACGGGAATCGTCCGCGGCTTAATTCGCATGAGGATCGTTCGTGGCTTAGTTTGCACGAGGATCGCTCGCGGCTTAATTCGCACGAGGATCGCTGGAAACTGAGTTCACACGAGGATCACTCGAAGCTTGGTCGTGAGGGGGGCAGGCCTTGACGATGTCCTGACGTACAAAGGCAGGTTTAGTGAATAGCTTTTGTATTCAAACCGTATGCACAGTCTTAACTTTCTCACAAGGATCGCTTGCAGCTTAGTTTACACGGGGATCGCCTGCGGCTTAGTTCGCACGGGGATCATCCATGGCTTAGTTCTCACGAGTATCACTCGCGGATTAGTTCGCATGAGGATCACTCGTGGCTTGGTCGTGAGTGGGGCAGGCCCTGACGACGTCTTGGCGTAGAAAGGCAGGTTCAGCGAATAGATTTTGTATTCAAACCGCATTCGCATTATTATCTTATGCACGAGAATCTCTTGCGACTTAGTTCGCATAGGGATCGCCCGCGGCTTAGTTTGCACGAGAATCGCTCGCGGCTTGGTCGTGAGGGGGGCAAGCCCTGACGACATCCTAGCGTACAAAGGCAGGTTCAGTGAATATCTTTTGTATTCAAACCGCATGCGCAGTCTTACCTTTTGCACGAGGATCGCTCACGGCTTAGTTCGCACGGGGATCTCCCGCGGCTTAGTTCGCACGGAGATCGCCCGCGGCTTTGTTTGCACGAGGATTTCTCTCGACTTAGTTCGCACGAGGATTTCTCTCGACTTAGTCTTACCTTAAACTAGTTGGACATTGTTAAAAATAAAACGTAATGTTTAAATAACTGATTGTCTTACGTGTTCGGTTTTGCGATACTTATTTGTCATGGAGTTCAAATATGATAAAAGCATTTTTGGGGAAGTACAAAATAAAGAGTCACTGATATTCAGGGCTACGGCTTCTTTTGGCTGGGCCTGCTTTGAGTAGTACGTCTTGGCAACATCTTGGTCTCTACGTGCAACTCCTGTCCCCCCAATAGTGTGAATTTCATGGCGCGGTGTGGGATCGAAGGAATGTCTTTGAAGACTGACTGAAGGGGTCTCCCGAAAATTGCATTGTAGGGTGAGCTTGAATCTACCACGACGAACTGGATTTCTTGTGTAGCTTGCCTTGGAAACTCTCCTATGGTGATTGGTAGGGTTTTTGTCCCTTACACTTGGATGGGATGGTTGTCGAAGCCATAGACAGGTTCGACTGCTGGTGTGAGATGTTGAATGGTAAGCTTCATGCTTTGGAGCGTGGAGAAGAATAAGATGTTGACCGAACTTCCGTTGTCAACGAGTATCCTTCCGACCTTGTAGCAGGGATTTTAGATTCCTGTACTGATTACAAGGGGGTCTTGATGGGGCATCTAGTCTTGCACAAGATCCTCATCCTTGAAGACTATAGTGGAATCTTGCTTTCGTCCTTCGTCTTGGTGAACACTTTCTCGGACACTTATCAAAAATATCTGGGTAGAGAGAGCGGGTGACCCGGCGATAGTTTTGATGTTCCTGACTATCTATCTGTCGTTGGCCCCTACTTGTTGGGCATCTTGCTGATCTCTTGCCTACCTCGGGGGAGCTTGTGGATTTTGTTGGCGTCCTTGCAAGAATCTGCCTAGGAGTCCCTGGCAAATTAGATGCTCGATTTCATCCTTTAATCTTGCACATTCCTCTGTGGTGTACCCGGTTCCTCGATGGAATTCACAATATTTTGACTGATCGCCTCTGGGATTTGGGGTAGGTTGCTTGGGACGGTGTAGGGCTGGCTCGTTCTGGATGGCATAAAGTACATTCGTGTGAGTGGTGTTCAACAAAGTGTATTCTCGGGATGGCTTGTAAGACCCTTTTTTTGCTTCGCCTCCGGGTCTTATGCCCAGAATCGTATTTTTGCGGTGACACCAACACTCGGGAAGGTCACCACTACAAAACGCCGATCCTGCCAGCAGTAATGATCACCAAAGAAGTAGAAGTACATAGTTTAGAACAATTAAGTCTAAGTCCACAATCACATGTAGTATATAGAAAGCTGAATCACAGTACAGTCCACATTGAAATGAAATAGAAACAGAAGTAGTAAAATGATAAAGATAAAACGGGCTCTTGCCCGATACATCATATCCTCACTACAACACTCTCGCGGTAGTAAAATATACTAATCACTCACGGATCCTGCAGCTGGTGCTCATGTGCTAGACTGGCCCACCTCCATGTGCACCGTGCTCCATTGGTGCTGCATCTCCTAATGCTGTCCCTTATCTCCCATTCAAAGCTCCTGAAATGTTTGGTCCAGAGATTGTTAGTCAAAATACTAAGCCAACTATCATTTCCGCCTCCCCCCGCAACTCCTAGGCACTGTGCGGGAAGAAGGAGAGGGAAGATATTGAGGTGGAGAGTGAACAAGAGTAGGTGATGGCGGACATATCTTAGCAGTTATATAATCACAAGCACATTATAACAAAAACTATGCTAGAATTTCTATAGGAATAGAGCAGTATAGACAAGTAAGTAGAGAGCGTCACAGAACATTAAAGTGATAGGAGAGCACAAAGAAAATAACCTTAACGTATAAGCATGCTCACACAAGCTTATAAAGTTAAGGGATCGTTTGGCAGGTCCTAACGTATAAAAAGTCTCATACCAATTTATGCGTTAGGGGTAAGGGTTGAAATGTGATGATGATATGCTATGCTATGCTATTTGGGTTTAATGATATGTTCATACAAGTGCAACACACACACACGAGTCTATGCGCACAGGCCTTTAGTTCCCCTATTTGGAGTTAGCTAAACTCTCAGGTACATTCCGTTGTGGAAAATGAAGGCAGTGGGTTGGGCCACCCCACCTCTAGGCCGGCATTCACGCCACCTAACCTATACCTTCGCACGCCTCAACACGAAGAACACACTGTGGAGCCTCTGCGTACTCTGCTGGCAAATCCACCAGTCTTTTCCTTGGCTAAGTGTAGACCACACCCGTCGAGTCATCGTATTGATATCAGTGTGAACGACCGTCAAGTACCGAAGACCCACCACCTTATGCGCATGCAGCCATGAATTCCTGAGCCATCAGCTCCCCGGACTAACCTGTCCGTTACAACTACCTTCCGAGCCTTCGGCTCGCCGGGCTAACTTGCCCATTTCCACAACCACCGAGCATATCTCTTGAGTAACCAAACCAAGTTAACTTCCCAAGTCATCGGGGTGAGTGAAAGTGAAGTACTAGTATTTACTAGTTGCTCTTTAATCATTTTAGTCTTACGGTTTAAGGTTAATCTTGGACTGCCCAGGGCATTCCCTATGAAGGGCTCTCGAGGGCACTAAGAACTACGATTGGCTGAAGCTCAAAGCTCCCTTTCGCAATGTACTTATTATTGTTGGTATCTACCCATGTCCCAACTCTCCTGATCTTACACTTGAACTAAACCTAAGTGTATTTAGACTTTCTCCAAGGGAACGACGATCCATCGTCGATCCCGAGCACGGCCTTAACTTAGCCAACCAGGCTCTCACAACCTGACTCCTAATTATGACCTCTTTCTTACCCAACCAGACCAAATACACCAACTACCTCACCTTCCCCTCCCAAGGCTTACATGTTATCTTACTTCTACATCTTTACTATGTGCAGACTTAATGAGCTACATGACGTCCATGAATGATGACTCCTTTCAAATATTCATCAAAATGACCTAAGATTATTACTGGAGTCTAACATGATATTTTAAAGATAAATTCAGAATATAAATTTTTCCTATTTTATTTGGCATTTATTTAATTTTCTACAAAATCATGTCAACTGTGCTTTTGAACACCAAGTATAATTTTCTAACATGTTATGGTCATTATGACAAAGTATATCATCAAAATAACTATAATTATCGAATTTCATAATTTTTCAAAATGGTTTTAAGCTCCAAACTATTTATCGACTAAATAACCATAATGATAGGGCAAAATAGGAAATAATATAATTAATCATCCAAAATTATAGAAAAATTATCAGATGTCAAGAGTGACCATAAAAGTCTATTTACCAAAAATCATAATTTGTTAAGCATGTTTGGTCACCCAAATAAATCATTTAAAATATTATACTAAAAGGCACTTTGTGAAGCATCCTATATAAAAAGACTTCCAAAACTTTTATAAAAATTCACAGAGCATGAAGAAGCCTTAAAATTTTTTCAAACCAAATTTCATGACTTATCATTTAGTAATTAGTTCATAATAAATTCCTTGATAAATAGGGTAGATACTATGTTTGTGAATGAAGTACCAAACATAATGCTCCAAAATTAATAACAAAAATTCTCAGAGATTAGTGATAAATATTTGAGGTCACTGTATAAATTTCATAGACATCCAAGATCATATAACTAGGTAATAAAATAATGAGTAAAAGTGTTGTAATTGGTCCTAAACTATTTTAGGGGGATGTAAGTTCTTTAAGGTCCTAAAATCACTCATTAGGGCTTAATTCCACCCTAGGAACTCTCCTATCAAGTTTCAAAACATTCCAAGGACATATGGTAGCATGTCCCTCATTTAGCTCAAAACTCAACCCTAGGGTTCACACTAGGGTTCTAGGGCATACCAACCCTAAACCTCCCAAAATCTTTTTTGAGTGTATTTTATATGACATTAAGTCAGTGGCCAAGGATTCGTCCCTTTTAGGTGAGTATTGGCCGTACAACACATCAAACACCATTTGCACTTGTTTGCCCCTTAGGGACCAAACATTGGTCACACTAATACCTACTCAAATCAAACCCAAATGGTCTGAGATTTTTACCAGTGACCTATCATGACCCTAAGGGTCATCCACCAAAGGTTTGGGGAATTGTGAGGTCATTAGACCCTCCAATTAACTCATACATGGATTATTAAATATTTACAAACACTATAGAACAATATTTTCCAAAAATTCTCATTTTTGGATATGTCAGAGGTATAGGTAAGAGTGACTCACAGTCCAAATATCAAGTCATTTGGATGGCTGGATTGATGGGGCACTCAATTTAGTCTCTGGCTAACCCAATGTATAGACTGCACTATTTTGAGTGTTGTGGTCAGACCACTGACCCAAATGGGTTGAAACAAACTTTAAAATAAATTAGACCTCAAGGGATACAACTTTCATGCTGGCCACTTTTACTGTAGAGGGCTCTAAGTATTTTTAATAATTAAAACCATCCACTGCATAAAATGTGACAGAAATCTAATTAATATAAATTAATGAATTAAATCACGCACGAATCTTAAAGCACCAAACCGACGGCATCCCTTCATCTTCTCCTTCGCGCCAACGACCCAGATGGACCCGTCCTGGGCCGACTTTGCCCGTAATTTCCAGGCCACCTCCCTGGCCGGCCACCGCCACCGCCACCTCTGTTGAGGTGGTGGCTATTGTTGGGCGGTAGCACGGCCGTCGGAGAGGACGTTTCCGGCGAACTCACAACCTCAATTTTTCATGGAAAATTCTTCAGATCTCCTCACTGGATCAGGCTAAATTGAGCCCGATATCTCTCTTAGTCGATCTAAGATGGTAGCACAGAGGGAGAGGGGGAGAAGTCGATCTTTTGGGGTGGTTGTAGCCTTGCCGATCACTGTATCACCATTGACGCTGGTGGAGGTGCTTGGTGTAACATCCCAACTTTTTTGGGGCCATCAGAACCCTAGTGGGCCCAATAAAAGCGACCCAAACCCCTACCCGTGACCCAGTAGAAGGTAACCAAGGGCAGGAAATAGAGCTAGAAAACTCTGATTTGAGTTCTGTCAATTCCTGTGGCATCATATAGTTAATACGAACGCATCAAGATTTGTTCCATTGGACCCCAAGGTCATATGGTGGATATGATCGTCCCTCGTAAAACGTCATGAATACAAGATTTTGAATATCGGTCTAGAGAACTCCGTTTTGAGTGATGTCAGCTCATTCGGCTTTGTATATACAATACGAGCACGACAGAACTCGTTGCATCACAAACCATGGTCTAACAATAAATATAGACATTTTTACCAATTTAGTACGTCGCAACATGCATATTTTGAATATTGAGCGAACGAACTCTGATTTGACCTCGGTCAGTGGAATAGGACTCGTATGATCAATACGAAGTCAACCAGGTTTGCTTCGGTCAAATTCTGATACGAGTAGTCAACCTATGGTCAAATCAAGCATACTCGTTCACCGAAAAGCGTGCACGCACAAATTATGATGCGACACCCTGACTTTGACCAAACTCCTGGTGTCTTGGACCCACTTTGACCTTGACCAACCTTGGGGACCCACCCTAGAATTGACTTTGGTCAAACCTTCTAAAATTCCAATTTTTTTGATTTTTCCAAAAGAGGTATGCATTTTCCCCCTCCTCATTAATTGATTAAGGCCTTACCTCACCCCCTCATCCCACTTTGGGCCCCCAACCAGCAAGCCCACCAAGTGGAGGCCCACCAACCTTTTTCCCCCCACTCCCCTCTCTTTTCCCTCTCTCACTTATGAAAGCCCAAGCTCATAAGGGGCCCCACCTCATTTCCCACATTAGGGAATTGCTTTGAGCCTCTAGGTGTCCTTGGATAGCTGGAGGGTGGAGATTAATCGCTCCCTAAGGAGGGATTAATCCCACATTGGGTAGGGGAAGAGATCCCCCCCCCCCTCTAACCTATATAAAGGCCCCCTCACCCTATTAATCCCCTCACAAGCTGAAAGAGCAATTCCCCCACCCCTCCCCAAGCTCTATCGGAGCTCAGGTCGCCGAAAAAGGCAAGCCCGAGCTCCACCACCACCATCTTGGATGGCTGACCAGGCTGGTCCTTCCCAAGCTCCTCCTCCCCAGGTAGAAGCTTCTCCCCTCCCCCTTTCGTTCCTTTTTGACGTCATGCATGGACCCTCCGGCGGCCGGAGCGCCGCCGGCACCACCCGACCCTTGCTCCAGGTCGGGTGGTGGCCACAGAAAGGCTGGCCCCTCCCCGCGCCAGGGGTGGCGCTGGAGAAGGGTTGACCCACCGGAATGACATTTCCCGGTGGGGAAAGCCGTGGTGTGGCTTGAAAACGCTGCTAAGGCGGCACCCGAGAGGCAGAGCATTTGCTCTGTTTTACCTCCGGCGGCGGCCGGCGGTTGATGGTCATCGGACCACCACCAGAGAAGAGCCCTACCCCCGGTATGCCGACCGGGGGTGGTTTCGGGGCTGGGCTCAAAGCTGGTGAAGCGGGCTGGCGCAGTGGCGCTGAAAGCAAAAAGCACCGCCACCCCGCTCTCGGGTTGGGCCAAACCAGGCATTGGTCGGCGGAGGCAGGCCGCCAGACCACCGCCCAGGGACTCGCCGCCCCCGCCGAACCGGCCGGGGGCAGCACCGATGCCCGACAGTGACTGTCTGGTGATGGCAGAGGTTATCCCTGACTGCCGCTGGCGAGGAGCAGCAGTCGTCCGATCTGTGATGAAGATCGGACGGCCGGGATTTTATTAAATCCCGCTCCCGCCTCAACATCAGCGCCCCCACAGTAGATCCGTGGTCGATCCGCTGTGGGGTCAGAAGGATTTTTTGCTGGTATGGTTCGATCTCAGCCACAGGATTTCTCAAATGTGCTATCAGCAAACCAGATTTAATGGATGGATTTTGAGAATTTTCCTGAGCCATTCCTGGGCCTCTAGGGGTAAAGTGATCAACATGAAAAATGTTCCCCCAACTAAGGGCTTCCTCCACAAAATGTTTGAGATTTTTAGGAATTGATTTGGTATTTTTAAAAGCCTAAATAAAATTTTTTTGGTGAAATTAAAGGCCCAAAACTCCTCAAAAATTTATGAAACTTTTTCCAGGCTCATTTTAGACCCCCTTAGAGGTTGTATCAAAATTTGGAGTCTTGGGGATCAAATTTGAAATTTCCTCAATTTTTGGAGCCTAAGATCGCTTTTGGTAATTATAACGTTCATTTTCCTCGAAACTGAAAATTTGGGCGCGCGACCGCCCTTCCTAATTTTAATAATAAATTCAAATGGTCTTATCAACAAACTGACCGAGGCAAGTGTCCAAGCTCCAGATATTCCGAGATTTCGAGAAACCGTCGAGCGCCTCGACCCTCGGGTAATTTGGAGCACGCTCGGAAGATAAGAGTACGAGTCATGAGTTGCAAAATTATCCTCGACGAATAATGAGAGAGTGACTCCTAATAAGCCTCTAATCTGATTAAGCCGTGATTAAAAATGCACAACCAAATTACTGTCAGATCTTAATAATTTGTGTAACCAAGCAGGATTCATTAAAACGGAAATAAAAACTGAATACACCTCCTGAGAATGGAGAAGGAACTGTGAATGCCTCCTAAGAACGGAGAAGGAACTGAAAATATCTCCTGAGAATGGAGATGGAACTGAAGCCTCCTGAATGGAGTGATTGGACTACTAACCATTTTCTTTATGATTATTCTCGTCTTGCACTTGTCCTTTTTTCCTTTATTCATTTTAGTTCAGTACTACTCAAGTCTCGTACTGGTCAAGTTTATTTCAATCCAGTACTACTCCAGTCTCATACTGGTAAAGTTTATTTCAATTCAGTACCACTCCAATCTCATACTGGTCAAATTCATTTCAGTACAGTACTTTCAATTTAGTACTACTTCAGTCTCGTACTTATCAAGTTCATTTCAGTACAGTACTTCAATTTCAGTACTACTCCAGTCTCATACTGGTCAAGTTCATTTCAGTACAGTACTTTCATTTCAGTACTACTTCAGTTTCGTACTGGTCACATTTCATTTAGCACTTAAATTATGCAGCATTTATTGTCCGTAACTTTAATTACTGCATTCTCATTACTGTGATTTGCTATTATAAGCATGGGTCATGCTCTGACTAGCAGTTATCTGTCAAGATTGAGCCTTAGTAGGGAATAATCGGAGTTGAGAGGCTCCTCCGGGTTTACCCTCAATTATAGTGCTCCTACGCACCTTGTCGAAAGTAGAGCTAAGTATCGCCGCCTGAAGTTTGAAACGTAGTAGGGAAGGCTGTCGTTGATTCGGTAGGTGTTAACAATACTGATTGATTGATTGTAACTTGATTGTGGTGAAATAGTGGCAGGTCAGTCCCTTCCGCAGACCATTCGTGTCGGTGCGTGAAGGTCAACGACTCAAGGCGACAGGGAGACGGGTGCCACGGGTGACTAACGGTTATATAAATAACCATTCACAGGAAATGGAGCACCGTAGTAACCCACTGTCGCAGGAGATTGCGCCAGCAGTCAGGACTACTCGAGCAGATGCACCCCCGACGTATTTAGAGTTTCGAGATGTGAGTACTGACGAGCTAAATAAGGAGGGAGAGTGAAGAGTTATATGTAGTACTTGTACACCCTACGGGCTTATATAAATACTTAGGATTCGACCTACTAATCATATAAATATATATGATGTTATATATATATATATATATATATATATATATATATATATATATATATATATATATATATATATATATATATTTGATACTGGTTTCCTGTTAATGCTTCCGCAAATCTCTAATGTGTTTTGAATGTTGTGATTCTAGCCGATCAAGGCAACCACCTAATGCTTAGATAGGGTGGGTCGCTACCCTAAGGAGCACTGAGTGGACTTCTTGGGCCGTAAGATCCCCTCTGGCCTGACCCGGGTAAAAGTTGGGGGAAGGGGTCTTACAAATGGATCAGAGAGATCATGATTCGTCCTTGTGGAGCAGTCTTAGGAATTCCTCATCCCTCGCTTCGTTCCTCAGTTCAGGACGAACCTTACAGCGAAAGCCTTGTGGACCCTAGTGTAGAGGCTTAGGGATTCTAGACTGTACGTTAGTATGCCCGTACACCGATGTTTCCGCTTCATCAGTCTTTTTTTGAAAATTTTTCTACTTTTGCAAAGTACATACACTTTTACTATTACTTCTCCAGATACCGGAGTATAGTAACGGGGGGTCCTCTTCCAGAGGATATGTTCCCGCCACCCCACCTCTAGACCCGGTCGCCCCCACGGCTGTATCGTTTGCCGAGACTGACTTGGGGCAGACACTTACAGCCATTCTGGCCACTTTTTGGATAGCCTTGCCACAGCCACCACGAGAGATGACGACACCTACCGATTTACTGACGACTTTTCGAGGACTGAGGCCGCCCGCTTTTAGAGGTACAGAGACTGCCATCAAGGAAGAGGAGTGGGTGGAGCGTGTGGAAGAGCTGCTAGTGGGAATGATGTGCCCAGCAGTGGCTGCAGTTTCTCTAGTGGTGACCTTGTTGGAAGGATACGCTAGGGATTGGTGGAGAGCGGATAGTCACTCTAATTTAGAGGACGGTCGTTGAGCGCGATCCTTTGGGGGGAGTTCTCCGAGGCCCTTCTGGAATTCTTCATTTTAGATGCAGACCGAGCTGCTTTGCAGGAGAGATTCCTGCACTTTTTACAGGGCAACCGCACAGTGGTGGAGTACGAGAGAGAGTTCATACAACTGGCATGCTTCGCCGGAAACTTGGCTGCCTCCGACAGGGATAGAGCTTCCCGCCTCTACCATGGATTACGTGATGACCTGAGGCGGGCTCTGATTATGATTTCTCAGTCTACCTTCCACACCATATCCTCTCACGCAGCAGTGCTTGAGTTGGACCAACGGATGGCAGCACAGCAGTACAAAGGATAGGTGGATGCCCCTCGAGATCTGAGACGAGACAAGGGAGCTTCTCCCCACCGACAGGATATAGAGCGTAGGCAGAGATGCCGCAGACAGCCTTATAGGCGCCCACCAGCACCCCCAGCCTAACAGCAGGACATCAAACCAACTCTAGCACCACAGCCCGCGCCAATGGCCCGATGTGATGTTCCCTTCACAGGCAACTGTTTCTTGTGTCAGCAGCCAGGGCATATGAGGGCCTTCTTCCCATAGGCAACGGGAAGGCCAGGACTGAGAGCAGTACAGGGTGGGAAGCCAGCACGGGGACAGGGCTAGAGAGGTCGCAGAGGTAGAGCTGGCAGGAGAGGCCAGTAGGCCCGAGCAGCGCTCTTGGAGACCTACGCACTGGACTTGCAGCACGGACCAGCCCCTAATGTAGTGATAGGTATATATATTAGGCAATAGGATATATCAGATGTTTCTACTTATGCTATGTACAGGATATATATGTATGCCTACATCTTTTATATTATTTATATGATATATATACTTCCTATATCGTTAGGAATTCTGTTGGTAGGAGGACATTCTGCCAAGACCCTCTTCGAAACAGGAGCGACACACTCCTTTGTGTCCCACTCATTTATTGCAACAAAGGAGAACGTTATTCGCACAACCGAACTAGCTATATGAATCTGTTTGCTGGACGGATCAGATATGACGTCTACAGAAAAGTGTTTGTTCCAGGCTTTGCTAGGAGAAGTAGAATTTGAGGTCTACGGAACCATCCTAGCAATAACTGGATTCGACATTATACTGGGAATGGACTAGTTAGCCGAACACCAGGCGCAAATAAATTGTTCAACACGAGAGGTCCTCTTGTAGAACAAAGATAACCAAGATGTTACGTTAACAGGTGTACCTTCGGTCTCGCGTATTATTTTAACTTTTGCGCAGATTGTATGGTCAGTCTGGCAGAAGAATGAGGTGTACCTTATTTACTTCGAAATGGAAGACAGAACTCAAGTACTCGCCAAAGTTCCGATAGTATGCGATTTTTCGGACATTTTTCTAGAGTCCTTTCTAAGGTTGCCACCCCAGCAAGAGGTCGATTTTCAGATCGAGCTCGTGACCGGAGCACGGCCAGTATCACGAGGACCCTATCGGATGGGCCCATGAGAACTGGCTGAGATAAAGATTCAATTGCAGGAGCTAATAGATGCTAGATTCATCCATCCCAGTTCCTCACCCTAGGGAGCCCCAGTGCTATTCATAAAGAAAAATGACGGAACATTACGTCTGTGCATAGACTACAGGGAGCTAAATAAGCTTACTATACGAAATACATACCCCCTCCCCAGGATCGACGAACTGTTCGATCAATTGCATGGTGCGTCCGTGTTTTCCAAGATGGACTTGAGATCAGGCTACTATCAGCTTCGAATCAGGGAAGAAGACATTCCCAAGACTGCCTTCAGCTCCCGATACGGTCTCTATGAATTTCTGGTGATCCTTTAGGGCTCACCAATGCACCCTCTGCCTTCATGGCCCTAATGAATAGAGTCTTTGAGCCCTTCCTAGATAACTTCGTGATCGTCTTCATTGATGATATTTTTATCTACTCAAATACTAAGGCAGATCATACTAGGCACCTGCAGATGGTGCTACTAAAACTCCGAGAACACTCCCTATTCGCCAAATTCAGTAAGTGCAAGTTTTTGTTGGAAGAAGTTGGATTCTTGGGCCACACTATAAACAAGAAAGGGATAGTCGTGGATCAAGCTAAGATCCAGGCAGTGCAAAATTTGTCACCGCTCAGAACAACAACAGATATCGAAGTTTTCTTGGTCTTGTCGGATATTATAGAAAGTTCGTAGAAGGCTTCTCCAAGATTGCATTACCCCTAACTGCCCTCACCAAAAAGGATGTTACGTTTCGATGGAAACTGGAATGCAAGACCGCGTTCGTCGAATTGAAGAAGCGGTTGACTTTTGCACTAATCCTTACAATCCCTGCAGGGCTTGAGGGATTCCATATCTACATTGATACCTCCCTGAAAGGATTAGGAGCAGTCCTGATGCAGCATGGCAAGGTGGTGGCATACGCATCTCGTCAATTGAAGCCGCAAGAATTAAATTACGCAGCTCACGATCTAGAGTTAGACGATGTTATCTTCGCCCTTAAAATCTGAAGGCATTACTTGTACGGAGTAAGATGTGAGATCTTCTCCGACCACAAGAGCCTCAAATATATCTTCACTCAGAAAGAGCTAAATCTTTGTGTTGAAACAAAAATTCGGTCTCTATGGAGTTCGACCCTTGGGGAAGGGGTGACCGCGCACCTACTGCCCGCAAGCGAACGATCTAGGCACAAGAATAGGAACACAAGGGACGGACCCAAGGTCTCAACATGGAGATCCCGCCGCATACCCAGAAGACTAGCAAACTCTTCCCCTCCCAAGCCAAAGGCTGAGCTAAGGCACCTTCGGATGGCTCTCTTGGCCGACCGGATCCTCTAAAGAGAATTTCAAGACAAACTCTCTTCTGACTAGAGGTGCCTCCTCGGGTCTATGTAAAATGTTCCTCATCCGCCCTATAGATGGCATAAACTCGCCGAACAGTTCTATTTCACGCAACCCCAATCAGGCCGCCAACAACGTAACTATGTTGTTCTGAAAGGTCATTAACTGACCTTAAAGGGCCTCCCGGTAACCTTACCTCGGGGTCCCCACGGGGCGAGCGGTTCGCGAACATACCGCTCGCCTAAGATGAAAAGGATAAAACACATTCACAGAGCATAACATGCATTTAACTTACAGGAATATAAATTCCATACTTCGGCACGCAGGCCGGCAATATAAACAAATTAGGCCTTCTTGGGCCAGCACAAACTTGGGCTTAGCCCATTATTCCCCGCTTGGTACTGCAACACTTGTACGCCAATGCCCCGCCAAATAGTGGCAAATTAAATACCAGCTCCACCTCTGCCTCGAGGAGGTGATGCTTATCTCCTAAGAGCAAATAATAAACAACTTCCATGGAGTTTTCCCCTGGGAATCCAAGAACATCACCAATCCAGCTTACACATCCGGATGGGCTTCACACAGCATGCCTAAATCCGTACTCACGCTTCCGGATACTAAATGCAACCAACTGCGGGGATGTACACATCGACCCATTGGAGAGCCTGCTCCCTCCACTCGTTAGTGGGGAGGAGCTTCCATGCAAGTATGGTAATTGAGGGCTTCACCTGCCCGAGAAGAAATTTTGTTACCCTTGACGCGTGTTTTGACAAAGCCTTAACCACATGTTGTGCTCGGGGTTCGACGTCTAGCAGCCGTAGTGGCTGTCCATGCCCGGATCCGACCTCCACTAGAGGGTTGAAAGCTACAGGTGATTTCTCCTCAATGGTCGAGCCTCTTCCTGGCCGATCGTGCTCCAAATAGAACCAAGGGATCGATCCCGGCCTCCATGACTTCAGGCGGCGTTGGGCTGCCCCTGTTGGCCGATGGGAGAGAAGAAGGGGCAGGGGTCAGCCTGCCCTTGTTGGCCGACGGGAGAGAAGAAGGGGCGGCGTCGGGCTTGCCTTGCTTAGGCGGCGGCGGGAGAGAGGAAGGGGCGGCGTCGGCCTGCCTTGCTTAGGCGGCGGCTGGAATGAGCAAGAGAGGCGTCGGGCTTGGCTTCTCCTTGTTGTGGTACTGAGGGAGAGAGGGGGAGTGATATCGGGAGGAAGGGGCAGGGCTGTGGTTGTCTTCCTCCTGGCCGAGCCCTTGCTCCCGGGAAAAAATCATGATCCCCCGTTTTTTCTTTCCCCCTCCTCTTTTTATTCATATATAAAAAATATATATTATGATATTAATATACATAATATTAATATATTACAATATTAATCAAATATTTTAAAAAAAACCTTTACGAATAAAACCTCCAAACGTATGCACGAGCGCTCGCATGTGCTCAAATGGGGCTTCCCCAAACCATCGCTAACGGCACGTCCCGACCCCCGAGCCCCGAGCCCGCCACTTGGGGAGGATCACACTCGGCCGGGTACGGGGTTGTACATAATCCCCGCTCTTTTCGAGGTTGGCACAAGCTCGTAAAGAAATGTCCAACCCCAAAGTTTCCGGCGAGTGGGAGCCGACCCAAAGAAAAAAAATTGAGAGAATCCAAAATTTGCATTTAGAACACTAATCTCTTCATGTCCCTTTTGATCTTTTTTAACCACTCGATACCTGTAATGATCCCTGCTATTGAATTATCCTTATAATATTTCTTACGATCAGTATACAATTTCTCATGATATTGTGAAACAACAAAGCCATATATTTTGTATTCTCTTGTACACACGGAGCTAATTCTTTCCCCCCAGGTGTGCCTACGGACCTACCAGCTAGATGGGAGCCTGCGCAGTGGGTCTACTTGGGGCCGAGCCAGGCTCGGGGTAGTGCAAAAGTCTCAAATAACCAACCCTTTCCCCTCAGGTGTGCCTACATCCCTGCCAGCTAGTGAAAGCTTGACAGCGAGTCTACCCAGGGTCGAGCAGCACTCAGGGTCCTGCAAAGTATCCAAACTCTTTCCAAGTTTCAAACTATCTCCCTTACCCCCAGGTGTGCCTACAGCCCTGTCAGCTAGTGAGAGCCTGACAGCAAGTCTACACAGGGACGAGCAACACTCGGGGTCCCTTACCCTCCAGACGAGCCTACGGACCTGCCAGCTAGTAGGAGCCAGGCAGCGGGTCTACCTGGGGCCGAGCTTCACTCGGGGTCCTGTAAAGTATCCAAACTCTTTCCAAATTTCAAACTATCTCCCTTACCCCCCCAAGTGTGCCTACAGCCCTGCCAGCTAGTGAGAGCCTGACAGCGAGTCTACCCGGGGCCGAGCAGCACTCGGGGTCCCTTACCCCCCCCCCCCCCCCAGGCGAGCCTACGAACCTGCCAGCAAGTAGGAGCCAGACAACGGGTCTACCCGGGGCCGAGCATCACTCGGGGTCCTACAAAGCATTCAAACTCTTTCTAATTTTCAAACTATCTCCCTTACCCTGCAGGTGTGCCTACAACCCTGCCAGCTAGTGAGAGCCTGATAGCGAGTCTACCTGGGGCCAAGCAGCACTCGGGGTCCCTTACCCCCCAGGCGAGCGTATAAACCGGCCAGCTAGTAGGAGCCAGGTAGCAGGTCTACCCGGGGCCAAGCATCACTCGGGTTCCTGCAAAGTATCCAAACTCTTTCCAAATTTCAAACTATCAACCTTACCCCCCAGGTGTTCCTACAGCCCTGCCAGCTAGTGAGATCCTGACAGCGAGTCTATCCGGGTCCGAGCAGAACTCTGGGTTCCTTACCCCCCCCCCCAGGCGAGCCTACGGACCTGCCAGCTAGTAGGAGCCAGACAGTGGGTCTACCCGGGGCCGAGCATCACTCGGGGTCCTGCAAAGCATCCAAACTTTTTCTAAATTTCAAACTATCTCCCTTGCCCCCCAGGTGTGCCTACAGCCCTGTCAGCTAGTGAGAGCCTGACAGCGAGTCTACCCAGGGCCGAGAAGCACTCGGGGTCCCTTACCCCCCAGGAGAGCCTACAGACCTGCCAGCTAGTAGGAGCTAAGCAGCAGGTCTACCCGGGGTCGAGCATCACTCGGGGTCTTGCAAAGTATCCAAACTCTTTCCAAATTTCAAACTATCTCCCTTACCCCCCAGGTGTGCCTATAACCCTGCCTGCTAGTGAGAGCCTGACAGCGAGTCTACCCGGGGCCGAGCAGCACTCGGGGTCCCTTACCCCCCAGGCGAGCCTACGGACCTGCCAGTTAGTAGAAGCAAAACAGCGGGTCTACCCGAGGCTGAGCATCACTCGGGGTCCTACAAAGTATCCAAACTACCTCCAACCACCGAGTGAGCCTACAACACTGCCAGCAAGGTGAGAGCCTGACAGCGGGATCTGCTCAGGGTCTGTTAAATGAATACTTCGATCGTCCACATAGATTGCGATGGGAGCATTGTCACTCCAAATTTCATAACGATGTTTAGGGTCATAATGATGTCCACAGAGAATCGACCGGGCTCCCGGGTGATACTGTCGGTTCAGTCAGCTAGGTGAAAGTTTGACGGCGGGTGTTGAAAATCGTCCGGGCTCAGCTCCAGGGTCATAACGACGTCCATCGAGGATCCCAGCCCTGCCAGCTAGATGGAAGCATGACAGCGGGAGCATCTCGAGACCTAACCCCAGAGTGAGAAGATTCTCTCTCTAATCTTCCCGGGTACTTACAAAATCAAGAGCACTATATCACCTTCGAAGCCTTAATATAAACCTAGAATAGACTGTCCGAAAATCCTAAATTAAAGGATGGGATCACTCCAGGCATGAGGACCTCACATACAAAGTATCAACGCATGATCCTGGTCACCACTTGGTTCCTCTTCTATAGCCATGACGTTCTCCAGAGTTCTTCTATGTTGGTCACTCTCCACGCTCACCGCACCAAAATGTTGAAACCGAAATTCGGTCTCTGTGGAGTTCGACCCTTGGGGAAGGGGTGACCGTGCACCTACTACCCTTAAGCGAACGATTTAGGCACATGACTAGGAACACAAGGGACAAACCCAAGGTCTCAGCATGGAGGTCCCACAGCATACCCGGATGACTAGCAAACTCTTCCCCTCCCAAGCCAAAGGCTGAGCTAAGGCACCTTCGGAGGGCTCTCTTGTCCGACCGGATCCTCTAAGGAGAATTTAAAGACCAACTCTCTCCTGACTAGAGGTGCCTCCTCGGGTCTATGTAAAATGTTCCTCATCCGCCTTACCAATAGCGTAACCTCGCCGAATAGTTCTATTTCATGCAGCCCCAATCGGGCCGCCAACAACGTAACTACGTTGTTCTGAAAGGCCATTAATTGACCTTCAAGGGCCTCCCGATAACCTTACCTCGGGGTCCCCATGGGGCGAGCGGTTCTTAAACGTACCGTCTGCCTAAGATGAAAAGGATAAAACACGTTCACAGAGCATCACAGGCATTTAAATTACAAGAATATAAATTCCATACTTCGGCACGCAGGCCGACAATATAAACAAATTAGGCCTTCTTGGGCCGGCACAAACTTGTGCTTAGCCCGCTATTTCCCGCTTGGTACTGCAACACCTGTACGCCAACGTCCCGCCAAACTATGGCAAAGTAAATACCGGCTCCACCTCTTCCTCGGGGTGGTGATGCTTGTCTCCTAAGAGTTATAATAAACAACGTCCACTGAGTTTTCCCCGGGAACCCTAGAACATCACCAATCCGGCTTACACATCCAGATGGGCTTCACACAGCATACCTAAATTCGTACTCACGCTTCCGGATACTAAATGCAACCAACTGCGAGGATGTACACATCGACCCGTCGGAGAGCCCGCTTCCTCCACTGGTTAGTGGGGAGGAGCTTCCATGCAAGTATGGTAATTGAGGGCTTCACCTGCCCGAGAAGAAATTTCGTTACCCTTGACGCGTGTTTTGACGAAGCCTCAACCGCGTGTCGTGCCTGGGGTTCGACATCTAGCAGCCGTAGCGGCTGTCCACACACGAATTCGACCTCCACTAGAGGTTTGAAAGCTACAGGTGATTTCTCCTCCATGGCCGATCGTGCTCCAAGTAGCACCGAGGCTGTCAATCCCAGCCTCCATGACTTCAGGCGGCGCTAGGCTGCCCCTGTTGGCAAATGGGAGAGAAGAAGGGGCGGGGGTCGGCCTTCCCTTATTGGCCGACGGGAGATAAGAAGGGGCGGAGTCGGGCTTGCCTTGCTTAGGCGGCGGCGGGAGAGAGGAAGGGGCGGCGTCGGCCTGCCTTTCTTAGGCGGCGGCGGGAGTGAGGAAGGGGCGGCGTCGGCCTGCCTTGCTTAGGCGGCGGAGGGAGTGAGGAAGGGAGGCTTCGGGCTTGGCCTCTCCTTGTTGCAGCACCGAGGGAGAGAGAGGGGAGTGAGATCGGGAGGAAGGGGGTGGGGCTGTGGCTGTCTTCTTCCTGGCTGAGCCCTAGCCCATGGGAAAAAATCCGAATCCCCCGTTTTATCTTTCCCCCTCCTCTTTTTATGCATATATATAAAATATATATATATATTATGATATTAATATACATAATATTAATATATTACAATATTAATCAAATATTTATAAAAAATCTTTACGAATAAAACCTCCACGCGTATGCACGAGCGCTCGCATGTGCTCGAACGGGGCTGCCCCAAACCATCACTCCCGGCACATCCCGACCCCCGAGCCCCGACCCCGCCACTTAGGGAGGATCACACTCGGCCGGGTATGGGGTTGTACACTTCTGCAGCGCCGATGGTTATAATTCCTATGTGATTATGATTTCGCACTCCAATATCACCCCGGAAAAGCTAATAGAGTTGCTGACGCTTTGAACCGCCAGCCTTCGATAACTGGGAGTTGGATGGAGCAAATCCCTAAGGAGATGTTCCAGTCTTTAATAGACTTGGAAATTACCCCGGTTGCCCGAAGAGATCAGGAGGAATACAAGTCTCAGCTGTATTGGATGGAGATCCAATGCAACATCCGAGATCAGATATGAGAACCTCAGAAGATCAACCCAGAGGTGGTTCTGATAATTCGATCTCTGCAAGGTCGAGCACAGAAGTATTAAAACCTACACGACGGGATTCTACAATTCAAGCATCGCATATTTGTTCCCTCTACCAGAGGAATTCGCGAAGAAATTCTGCAAGAATCCCACCAGTCGAGATACTCTATTCATCCTGGTGTGGTCAAAATGTGTGTGGACCTGCGCAGGACCATTTATTGGCCTGGGATGAAAAAGGACATTATCAACTTCGTGGCCCAATGTCAGATTTGTCAAAGGGTTAAAGCTGAATGTCGCAGCCTAGGAGGTCTGATGCAGCCCCTGCCTATACCTGAATGGAAGTTCGAGGACATTTCCATGGACTTTGTCCACGACCTACCTCGATCTCGTGCCCAAAACGACTCCATATGGGTTTTGTAGATCGACTCACCAAAGTGGCCTGGTTCATACCAAATCGACAAAGAGACAGTGTTGATATTCTGGCCAGGATTTTCATAGAGCAAGTTGTCGATTTCCACGGAGTGCCGAAGTCCATTGTGTCGGATCATGACGGGCGATTCACATCCAAGGAATAAGGATGAGTGCATGCATACTTAGGGAACAAGTTGGCCTTTAGCATCGCCTTCCACCCGCAGACAGATGGACAGACAGAAAGGACAAACCGGACGATGGAGGATCTACTTCGACTTTGCATAGTGAAATATAATGAGCCTTGGGAGCAGCCGTTACCTCTAGTTGAATTTTCTTATAATAACAGCTACCAGGGTAGCATCAAGATGGCTCCATACGAAGGATTGTACAGAAGATGTTGTCGAACCCCATTGACATGGGCTCAGGAAGAGGACCCAGAAGCCTTAGGAGTGGCTTATATTGATGATACTACGATAACAATACGACTAATCCAGGAACAGATGCGGGAGGCGCAGAGCCGACAGGCCAAGTATTATGATGCACGACACTGACCAGTGGAGTTCCTCGTGGGGGAGATGGTGTTCCTAAAAATCAAGCCCATGCATGGTGTATTCCGATTGAGGAAGTAGAAGAAGCTAGATCCCCGCTACCTAGGCCCCTATCAGGTGAAAGAACATGTTGGCTCTGTTGCCTATCGATTAGCCCTGCCTCTAGAACTGGGAAACCTTCATGATGTATTTCATGTCTCCTCCTTGAGACGAGTTCTCCGGCAACCAGAGCAGCATCTACCTACACCACCAGTACAACTGCGGTTGGACAGATCCGTCCAACTCGAACCAATCAGTATCGTAGATCATAAAGTGAAGAATCTACGTAACAAGACCATCCAAATGGTCAAGATATTATGGTCAAATCACGGACAAGATGAGTACACTTAGGAACCAGATGCCCTCGTCCGCAAGAAGCACCCAGAGCTCTTTCCCCAGGTATGTTACTCTTTCCCCCTACTTCGAGCAAATTTTCGAGGACGAAAATCCATTTATTTTTATTGGATTATAACATCCCAACTTTTATTGGGCCATCAGAACCCTAGTGGGCCCAATAAAAGTGACCCGAACCCCTACCCATGACCCAGTAGAAGGTAACAAGGGGAAGGAAATAAAGCTAGAAAATTCCGATTTGAGTTCTGTCAATTCCTGTGGCATCATATAGTTAATACGAACGCATCATGATTCGTTCCATTGGACCCCGAGGTCATATGAAGGATATGACCGTCCCTCGTAAAACATCACGAATATAAGATTCTGAATATCAGTCTAGAGAACTCCGTTTTGAGTGTTGTCAGCTCCTTTTGCTTCATATAGACAATACGAGCACGACGGAACTCGTTGCATCACAAACCAAGGTCTAACGATAAATATAGACATTTTGACCAATTTAGTGCGCCGCGGCATGCAGATTTTTAATATTGAGCGAATGAACTCCGATTTGCCCTGATCAGTTGCATTGGACTCGTATGATCAATACGAAGTCAACCGGGTTTGCCCCGGTCAAATTACGATATGAATAGTATACATATGGTCAAATCAAGCATACTCGTGCACCGAAAAGCATGCACGCACAAATTATGATGTGATACCCTGACTTTGACCCAACTCCCAGTGTCTTGGACCCACTTTGACCTTGACCAACATGGGGGATCTACCCTAGGGTTGACTTTGGTCAAACACCCCTTAAAAGTCCAAATTTTTGGATTTTTCCAAAGGAGGTATGCATTTTCCCCCTCCTCATTAATTGATTAAGGACTTACCTTATCCCCACATCCACTTTGGGCCCTCAACCAGCAAGCCCACCAAGTGGAGGCGCACCAACATTTCCCACCCTCCCCCCCACTCCCCTCTCTTTTCCCTCTCCCACTTATGAAAGCCCAAGCCCATAAGGGGCCCAACCTCATTTCCATCATGAGGAAATTGTTTTGAGCCTCCAACTATCCTTGGACAGCTAGAGAGTGGAGATTAATCCCTCCCTAAGGAGGGATTAATCCCACATTGGGTAGGGGAAGAGATCCCCTCCCCTCCAACCTATATAAAGGCCCCCTCCAACCTATATAAAGGCCCCCTCCCCCTATTAATCCCCTCACAAGCTCAAAGATCAATTCCCCCACCCCTCCCCAAGCTCTACCGGAGCTCAGGTCGCCAGAAAAGGCAAGCCCGAGCTCCACCACCACCATCTTGGATGGCCGACTAGGCTGGTCCTTCCAAAGCCCCTCCTCCCCAGTTAGAAGCTTCTCCCCTCCCCCCTTCCATTCCTTTTTAACGTCCTGCATGGACCATCCGGCGGCCGGAGCGCCGCCGGCACCACCCGACCCTTGCTCCAGTTGGGTAGTGGCCATAGAAAGGCTGGCCCCTCCCCGTGCCAGGGGTGGCGCTTGAGAAGGGTTGACCCACCGGGATGACATTTCCAGATGGGGGAAAGCCGGGGTGCCGCCGGAAAACACCGCTCCGGCGGCACCCGAGAGGTAGAGCATTTGCTCTGTTTTACCTCCGGCGGCGGTCGGCGGTGGATGGTCGTCGGACCACCACCAGAGAAGAGCCATATCCCCGGCGCGCCGACCGGGGTGGTTTCGGGGCTGGGCTCAACGCCAATGAGGCGGGGTGGCGCTGGGAGCAAAAGCACCACCACCCCGCTCTCGGGTTGGGCCAAACTAGGCGGTGGCCGGCAGAGGCAGGCCGCTGGACCACCGCCCACGGACTCGCCAGCCCCAGGGGAACCAGTCGGGGTAGTGCGAGTGCCCGAAAATGACTGGCCGGCGGTGGCAGAGGTTATCCCTGATTGCCAGTGGTGAGGAGCAGCAGCCGTCCGATTTGTGATGAAGATCGGACGGCCGAGATTTTATTAAATCTTGCTCCCGCCTCAACATCAGTGCCCCCTACAGCGGATCCGCGGTCGATCCGCTGTGGGGTCAGAAGGATGTTTTTGCTGGTATGGCTCGATCTCAGCCACATGATTTCTCAAATCTGCTATCAGCAGACAAGATTTAATGGCTGGATTTTGAGAATTTTCCTAAGCCATTCCTAGGCCTCTATGG